>CM031236.1:552466799-552538298 GCA_018340775.1 Taxus wallichiana var. yunnanensis
AAAGGTAAAGAATTTCATAAGTTTAGGATTGGTGCAATTTTATCATCTATTAGAATGTTTGTAGTGTTGTAATTTGAGGTAAGACAAGGTTGTATGTTAAATGGTATGTGAATTGTAATTCCGTACAAGAAGAAAATATATTTATTAATTAAATACTATGTAAAGTTGTTTGAGAGGGTTTCAAAGTTTAGTTTTTGAAAAATTGATGTTTTATTAATATTCTTAATATTTATAAATCAAATACATCTATTACATTATAGTTGTTTGCCTTCAATGATGATATTGTTAATGGTGGGCCACTCTAAACCAAACTGCTACAATTTATAAACAGGTGGTGTACTATTTGAGATTGTATTTAATGTCTAAATTCAATGTATCACAAGGCATATGATTTTGCCCTACAAAGATATTTTGTCTACATTCAATGTATGGGAATCAAACACAAATGACGTCTGATCGATTTTTTTTTAGTAGAAACAATATTGTACATAATGTGTAATAGTAGAGTAGATAAAATAAAAAGCCGCAGCTAATGATGGGTAAAATGGACAAATTTAATGGAGATAAGAATTTGGTGAACGACAAGCAGCATCGAATCGCAGCATAACTTAACAGCTTGCTTGTTTTCATACGTGGGTATTCAATAAAATGACGAATACTTCCTGTAATAGTTGACAGGAATGTTCACTTTGCAAGAGGTGGATTGAAATCCGTCTTCTTCTCCTTTGCAACTGCTTAGAGTTTCTCTACATATACCGCATAAACAGGGAGGCTTATTCCCAAGTTTGGTGAGAAAGAAAAGAAATATTATAACCTGGTTGCATGATGGCAAACAACTGTGCTTATGGAAGGCAGTGTGTGTGGTGGGTAGAGAAGTATTTGAGGGACTGTGTGTGTGGAACGAGAGATTATGTCTCTCTTGGATTTGGGCTCATCAGCTTGTTCAGCTGGGCAGTTGCAGAAGTGCCTCAGATTATTACCAACTTCAAGAATGGATCCACAGAGGGTGTCTCCTTGGCTTTCTCATGACATGGGTTCTAGGGTAGGCAATCAGTAAATCCCTCTCGCTTTCACAGTCTTTTCATTCATTTCACTTCAATAGCATTTTCTGATGTGTTAAGAAAGATCTGGTTTTCAATGTTCAGGGACTTGTTCAATCTTGTTGGGTGTTGGCTGGAGCCAGCCACTGTAAGTCTTCCTTAGCTCTCCTAATATATTTAAGATTATTGTTGTTATATTATTTATTTGTTGTTTTAAAAAGAGTATCACCCTTTGTTTTCAGGTTCGACTGTTGGCAGTCTAACTAAAGATTATTATTCTTATATCATTTTTTTATGGATTGTTAGATGTGTAACTAGAGATTATTATTGTTATAGTATTTATTGATTTGATTGTTGCCAGTGTAATCACTGTTTGATATTTGTTAAATTAGTATAAGAAAGGTGCAACGATCCATTGTTATCCACACTTATCTCTATTATAATACCCACAAGCTGCAGGAAGACCCTACCTTACTAATACGTTCTATTTTTCTCAGATTTCGATATAGATTGAAATATATATACAAATTGGATGAATTCTTAAGATTTACATGTGTAGTGGAGCAGTTGGTGAAGACTATTCACTTGCAAAAAACACTACTCCGATTCAAATCTTTTTAAAATTGCAATTTAACTCAACCAAAACTGTAGGTCAATGGTAGACTTCCAAATTACTAACATATATGATTGTTATGTGGACCTTTTAAAAAATATATTTTAAAACTAGTAAATAAACACTTATTTTAGGTATATAGAGTCCAAATTTGAGCAGATCCACTTGCTTCCTAGCGCTGAAATCTACACATACTCTGTTTCACACAGCTGCACGGACGACAAAACATTGAGCACGCCATTGCTAAACAAATTTCAGTTTTAACTAAACTAATAAAGAGTTATATATCCATTATAATGCAGCAATCATGCTTCTACTAAAACTCTTAAATGATTTAGAAGTTAAAAACCATTGAACTTTGTTTGAATTATCTTTATGGAAGACTGTTATTCTTGTAAATAATACTGCTAATACTTCTAATACTGTTATTCTTGTAAATAATACTGCTAATACTGCTAATACTGTTATTCATAAATCATTCATAAATTCATAGCATGTTTCTGTCCGTAACAGTGGTGAAATCCTCCTTTTCTGTATACAATTTGTCGTTTCCTGATACTAATCTTGAAGTGCGTGATGCATCATATGGATGCTCGTTTCAGTAAGCATTTGTCCATTTTTGAACTTCTTTTACTGGCCTTTGACCTTATCTATCACTAACAATTTGTCACTTCTATGACCGTGCAGTTACCAACCCAGTTGTATACGGCACTGGTAAGATCTGTTTTCAACATTTCAAAAGAAAAAGATTGCGGGTCATAGTATTTCTTCCTAATCAAGTCCCATTGAACACTCTTTCTTCCAAATTTCTATATTTTTATTTGGTTTTTTCTATATTCATCTGTTGCAGCTGTATACAATCACGACTATGATTCTAGTTTGCCAAATCATATATTGTGATCATTTCTGCAAGTGGTGGAAAATGAGGAAAGGAAAAGCTCAGTCTAAGGTGGTGATTTGACATGTCACATATTTAACCCTTATAATAAAATCAGAGTCTTTTACATAATATAAATTATAGTTATAAATCTTGGACTAAAGCATGATGTGTTTTATTTCTTTGCGTTGTTAATGTATATCAGAATCAACCTAAGGAAGTATTCAAATCTGAGCAAAATGACAGTAAAAGGCAGAGATTGTGAAGGTGCCAGAGAGCATAATCTGTTCAAATGAAAGTGCCAAGAAAACCATTGCAGACTCTAGTAATTCCTTTAATGGGACACCTGTCTCTAGTTTACCTATACCTACTGTTTCTCCTCGGCACCAACCCAACACAGGGAGGGACCTATATTACACGTAATACATCTCATGTATTCCTTTCTTCTTCTGTTCTGTTGAGTGAATAATATCTTAAGATCTGATATATATTATGACCATTGCTTATTACTCAGTATTATTTTTTCAGGTCAGCAAGATCTCTAGCAAGCAGTCATACTCCTACTCCTGGTTCGTATCTGGTACAATCCAGCGGGTCTGGTAGAAGTGGTCCAAGCTATATATTAAGCCAGTCATCAGTAGACGAGGAAGGACTGCTAACTAACCTCATATCTCCAAGTCCAAGGAATTCCAAGACCATACTTCGCTCGGCAAGTTTTCATATATAGTGCAGCACATTTGACTGAACCCACAGTAGCATGAGCATCTAACAATAATTACCATTATAATGGAGTTTTTGTTTCCACCTCTATTCAGGTAGCTTCAACAATTTTATTTGTTGGTGGGATGAACTACTTCAAATTACCCACTTACATCAAGATTACTTCATTCTTTCCCTCTGCTCAAGCCCAAAAGAAATCTGTTATTATAATAACAGGAAGGAAACTTTTGCAGGTACCCATAAAACACTTTGTTGGGACCAGTATTTCTGAATATCTCATGGTTCAAATTGTCTTCAGGTTGTATATTTATGGTGGTTGTGCAAATATAGGGAATGGGTACCGGTGCATTCAGCAGCAGAGTGATGAAAGAGGACTCTTCAAATGAATTAGGAGCTGGGTTGGGGTGGCTTATGGCTGCCATCTATATGGGTGGAAGACTTCCACAAATTAGTTTGAATGTGAGTTTCTTGCAGTTGCATTTCAATGCTTGTAAGGTCTGAGTCTATGCTGCTGTAATCTATAATCTGTTTGTGTTTCACTAGTATAAATGTAGTGACTATATCATATGGATTTGTTTAGAAGCTGATTGAGTATTTTAACCAGGTTGAAACTCCAAAATTGTTATAACCAAATTGCAGTGAGTTTCTGTCTCCAATACCTAAGCTAACCATGTGTAATTGATGATAAATGTTGGTTGCAGATTAAGAGAGGGAGCGTTGAGGTATTCTCACCCTTCTAATTAGAGATCTTTCACAATTGATTTTTACTCTCAATTTTCATAGTAATTGAGTGGATATAATTCACACTTGCAATGTTGTTGTGTTATCAGGGTTTGAATCCACTCATGTTCATGTTTGCCTTATTAGGGAATGCTGCCTATGTGGGAAGGTATATAGTTGAATATATGTGTGTTTTTAGCTGCTTGTTTTCAATAATTAGAATAAGATATAACATGTTTCATTTGTTTTCTAATCATGCTATGTTCATGTTCAGTATAATTTTAAGGTCTCTAATAATGATATGTCTATGTTCAGTATAATTGTAAGGACTCTGAAGTGGGAAAAACTAAAGCCAAATATGCCATGGCTGGTGGACGCTGGAGTATGTGTACTACTGGACTTTTTGTATCTTTTATCGTATACAATGTTACTGAGGGAGCATTGCATATAACATTCATTTTTATTTTGGTTCCTTCTCAATTCAATTGCGTTATATGATCTGGCTTAAGCATATGTAAACAGAAGCTTATTATTTACAACCTTGCTCGAACAGGGTTGTGAACGCAGAAAATTGATCCTTAACCTTCCATAGATTCTTGCCCAGTTTGTTTATTATAAGGTTGGTAAAACTCAGAACCAGGAAGATGAAAGTGGAGATTATGAAGCTGTCAAGACCTAGCACTTTAATAATATGCACCTCTACAAATTTGTCTTACAAAGACACAATCAAATTGTTTCCATTTTCTTCACGACCAAAAGGTACATGGTTTAAAACCGTGAACATTTATGAGAGAAAAGTCATCCCTGGTCCAATTCAGTTTGTCATAGTTGACCATTCTAATATTGTTCTATTTCCATAATAGGGATATGACCTAGCTACCCAGATAAATTGTTAGACCCATTTGTGAGTTCATCCCTCCATTTGGTCGGTCAATTTGATGGAGAATTCTCAAGTTAAGAATGTCTATGAAACATGTGTCACCATTGATTGATTGTAATTGTACTATGTCCCTGCTCAGAAGAAGATATATTATATTTATGCTGAAAGTAATTCAGGTCGCATGGCCGATATTAATTTCTTTTCCTGCTTTCAACATGTAAAGTTTGATGACTATACATTATAATTTGATAGGTAATTTTTAATATTGCCCTTCAAAACTACAAAATAGTAGTTATTTAACACTACTAATTTATATGTATTTAATTTTTAAAATTTATATTATATATTAATGTAATTTATATAAAAATGACAGTTATATTATAAATATACAAATTATGTGTAATGGTTATTTCAAATATTTGTAAATATTTAATGAATAAAATCACAAAAAAGGTCAAATTTAATCTGTGAGGCCCGCTATTCTTGTGAAAGGCTTTCTGAAATTTATAAACAATAATATTAAATTATTACAATATATTTTAATATAGAAAAAAGTAATATTCATTTAGATTACAATTATATATTTTAATATAGAGCAAAATAAATTGGGACAAAATTTTATACATATAATAAGAATTCATGGGAAAAGTTATATATTGATGAATTTTTCTTCAAAAATGATATTGTAGGGTTCATCTTTTTCTACGGTTTTTCTCTATCAATTATAATTATTTTATTTTTAATAATTTTTATATAGATTTTATGATAGGTGGAGAGAGTGCACCTTATTACTTTATGAGTGTTGGTTATGTTCAACACAGATATCCTTACTCAAAATACTTTTAAACACTTTCATTCATATTACATTTTAAATTTGAATAAAACACTACAAAATAGTAATAATCACACAAATAATTTGAAAATCTAAATCGGTTGAAGACTATATTCTTAACACTTTGGAGAGAAAAATACAAGTGATGCGGCAATGCCAATAAACTAAATCAGTGGCCTTAAGGGACTTGAACTTAACAAGCGAGATGAAGGTTCTGACCTCAAGTAAACAACGTGTGAGTTCGAACTTTAACACTCAAAAAATGGGCAAGAAGGTTATAGCCTCAAGTAAACATTTGGGCAAGAAAATGGAATCTTGCTCTTGGGTGTCCAGGTTGTTCCCTCAATCCACAGGTGTGATTACTGCTCTTTCCCCCATCTGGGATGAAGAAGAGAAAGCTCATTGCATTGTTGTCCCAGCATCAGTGATTGAGAAGGCCAAGTCCAGGTTTCCTTTTGCACTCATTGGAGCTTTGCAAGATACCGACCAAATATTGATGCAGTCCGTAAATGGTGCGGGTGGAAATGGTGTTGTTGGGTAGATATCATCGCTCTTCCCAATAGCACCCTTCTTTTCAATTTTTCGAAGGAAGAAGAGATGGTTAAGGTCCTCAACGTAGCCCTTGGATGTTTGGAAGAGCTACCCTGCATCTGAAGCGATGGAAGCCAGGGGTTTCTCTTCAAATCAAAGAGTTGCCCATTTGGATATCTCTGCTAGGCTCTTCCAGTGGAATTTTGGGAGGACGAAGTCCTACTTGGCATAGCCACATCAATGGGAGAGTTAATCTCCTTGGAACCTGCAACAAAAGCCAGAAGCAGGCTTGTAAGAGCACAGTTATGTGTTAGCATGGAGGTGGGGGCTGTTCTCCCAAAGAACATCATACTATCTTCCCCCACTGGCCGTTTTGTGCAGAGCATAATTCCTGATGACCACGGTTTGGTCTGTCCCAAATGCTGGAAGGTCAACTTCCAAGCCAAACTGTGCACATGTACAATGGGGGCAGTGGATGGAATAGGCAGGAGAAACAACTGCGAGGAGGATCGGATCATCAACAGCGGGATCCCTTGCCCACGGTCTGAAAAGCGATCGCAATGATGGTGAGGCCGGCCCATCAAACCGAGTGCTGGGCGAAGCGCTGCGTGGTGATCCCTCTGCCCACGTAGGATAGACTGAAACGGTGGAGAAGGAGCGGGAAAACCCAAAAAAATTGCTCACGCGTCAAACAAAGATGATAGTGAATCCTCTGAATGGGAAACTGGATCAGAGGAAGAAGAAAGTGCGGCAGATTTTGCGTCTGAAATGCTGGAAATGAACCGACAGAGTATCTCTAATAAAGATCCTAAACAAAGACTTTTAAATGCTAATATGAACCGTGGCGAAAGGACGAAGGACAGTTCAGGTGAAAAGATAGCATTGTTGACTTTGGAGGCGAGGGATCCAAATTTTGATTCACCTAAGTTAAAAGGCAATTTAGAAGTGGTTCTGGATGTGGAAGACGAAAACAATGCGGAGTGGAGCACTGTTAGTAGAAAATCATATCGTGGTTTCCGTGGGGGGGTGTGCGCCGATGCACTTAGGTTGGATGCAACTGTTCTCATCGGCGTTGTTCTTTTACTTTGTTGTTGTTTACTCGCTGAGTTTTGCGGGTTTTTGTGCTGGTATTGGTAGGATATATTCCTGCTTGCGTCCTTGTTGATTTTGATCTTTTGTTCTTTTGCTCGCTTGGGCACATCGACTTGAGCCTTTCTTGTACCGCATAAGGTATAGTCCCTTTCATCAAAACTATTTGCCACTAATAAAAATAAACACTCAAAAACATCAACATTCAATTCAAATGTCGAAATTAAAAAACACAGTTCTGAATCATCAATTCATAACTTGTAAACAAAAAAAAAAGGTGACGGTCACCCCACACACATCATTATTGATTTCTTTAAAAAATGTTGTTACATACATACATAATATGTGGTGAAAATTCGTAATTGTGTGGGTTGTAGTGGGTGTTTTATGTTTAATGTTATACCCCATAAAAATTAGGTGACAATTTAAAAAATTAAGGGACGATTTAAAAATTATTTATTATTTGAAATCGAAATTTTAATCAGTATGTCAAAATATTAAATTTTAATATTAATTATTAAATATTATGAAAATAAATATGTTAATAATATACTAATTTAAATTTAAAAATTGAGTACATCCAAAATAAAAAATATTAAGTTACAACTTTCAAGATAAACATTAATATAAAAGATAAGGTTTAATCATGCTTTAACAAAATGGAATACCCCTCTATCTTTAACATTAAGCAAACAAATGCAATCTAAAACCTAATTTCTGCATGGTTAAACTTTCATTCTACAAATATTATATTAATCAACTATGTTTTATAAAATTATTTTGTAGAAAACTTTTTTAATGATATTTTGTTTTATAATTAGTGTTGATCTTAAAGCCATTGATTAAAGCTAAAAATTAATGTACATTGGAGCTTATATTATATTTTATGAAGGATTGGGGAAGTAAATTAAGTTGAAAGAAATAAAAAATATAGAAAGAGATATATACCAATTTTTATTCTTTCAATTGGATCTAATGGTGTGACTATATCAAATTTAATTCTCTACATTAAATTTGACATCCATTCGAATGTCACTTTAATTTTTTTCTTTAAATTATGAGAACTCAATAAAAAAATAGTAGTTTCTTGCTATAATGGTAGCAAAGATGGGATCTAATGGTGACACTATTTTAAATTTTACTATCAAATATAATTTTTTTACCAACAAGTGAAGAATATTCTCAATTCATTACTTGTTGGTAAAAAAATAATATTTGACGGTAAAAATTTAAAATAGTGTCACCATTAGATCACATCCTTTCTTTACCATTATAAAAGCTAAGACACTACTATTTTTTTTTATTGAGTTCTCGAGTTTAAAGAAAATTTATTAAAGTGACATTCAAATGGATGTCAAATTTAATGTAAAGAAATAAATTTGACACGATCACTACGATGATATAAAATTTTATGGTTGGTGGAGAGTGTGCACCTTATCACTTTTATTTGTAGTCTACATGCATTAATTTGGTTTTGTCTTGGTTTTTTTGTGAATTTTCTAGTTTTCTGTTGTTTTTGGTGTATGTGCATGTTGCATTTGGAGTTTTAGGGGTTTCTTTGCCAAATATAGATATCTACGACTAAAATTGGCGTGATACTACTTTTGGAGGTATTTTATGGTTTTATGTTTGGATTTCCAATAAAAATTTGTCCTCATTTTTTACTTATTCCAACCCTACCTTCCTCCTTGCTCCTCACCCTACCCTACTTTGTCACTAGTTTGCCCTTCTTGTTAGCTCGTTCCTTCCCACCAAGCTTCTCCCCGCCCAACTTGGCCTAGCTCTATTATAGTTCGACGAGCTCCTCCCGAGGACTTGGATTTATTTGCATGGGCTCTCCTCTCCAACTTCGTTTTATCTTACCTTAACTAGTTCTCATTTATTTTGGCTTGCTCGTGGTTGTCCTCTCATCAAGTTTATTTTTTTCAGCTCGTTTCATCAATTTTTTACTCACTCGTGAGCCCTTCGTGGGTTCTACCCTACTTCCGCCTCTGTTCCTATGTTGGATCGTTTGAGCCGCTTTGATCTTGACTTTATGTCTGGATGTGGACCCATGCCCGCACTCATTTTTGGCTTTTCATGGGTTTGCTTTGGTCTCAACCCCTATAACTATGTCATGTGTTAGGTTCCACCACCCTCTTGGCTTGTTCATTCCTACATTCGCATGATCTTATGTCTTCAACGTAGTGGGAGAGATCTCCATCACAAACATAATCGTGCCCATTCGGGACCTCTGTGTGCTCTGCCTACCTTCCTCACAAATGGATATGTCATGCCTCTCATCCCCTGCTCTTCCTCGAGCCTAGGATGTGCATTGCCTCCTCCTAAACTAAATTTATCTCTCGTATGGTGTACACGCATCGGTTAGTTCTCTCTTTGAGTTGATCCCGTTTGACCACCTCAAGCCCCTCTCCTCCCTCGCCACGTGGCTCACCCTCCTTTCCCTTTGATATGCATTTTAAATTTTCCCTCCTTTTCGTTAATTTGAAGACCACCTTTTTAATGAAAAAGTATCCTATTTTATATTAAATGCACCATGATACAAAAAAAAATTCAACAAAAAGTGAGTAGTATGAGTGCACACCCCAAAAATAACAACAAATTAGGATGAGCCTAGGAGAACGAAATACTAGGCCAAGCCTATGCAACCATCAAAAAATAGAAAGAGCCAAGATCAATCCGCCACCACAAACATTCCTACTGAGGGAGGGTCATGGTCATTGAGCCAGCCTCTCCCAAGATGAGACCTCTTCTTGACCTCATTTTCCACATGCATGGGGGGAGATTGCAAGCAAAACTCGGGGGAAGTTATTAGAAGGTGGTGGGGGTGGAGGTAGAAAATTCCATCCGTCTTATGTGAAAGGCCCAGAAAGATGACAATCCACAACTATGTTGATGAGGAGGAGGGGAGTCCCAACCCTAGCGGAGAACAAACATAGAAACACTCGGCGTGGCGGATTATGTGGGAGCAATGCACATGGCTGAAAATGTGCTTAGAGTAACTTATGCGTCCTCTGCGGGGTGGCCTCCATGGAATAGAGATCTCCGATGAGGTAACGGTGGCTTATGGGAAACATTATATGGGGGCATCTCCCAATAATGCGATGAGTCTACATGTGCTTCATCTCTAGGACCACTTTGTTGACATGTACTTGAATCTTCTTAAGCACATTTGATAAAACCATTGATTTGTTATAAATCAAGAATTGCTGATTGAATTCAAAATTATCAAAGAGAAAAGTATTCCTTTCTTTCCATAACCGAATAAAATTTCCCCTCGAAAACATGCCAAACTGGGAGAACATTTTCAGAATATGAGATTATCTTCAGGAGAACATGGTGCCAAGTGAAACATTCCAGTCGAAGAGTTTTGAAGAAGAAATGAATCCAATTCCAAGCTCATTGAGCCTTGAGACAAAACAATAATAAATGCATTATCGATTCCAAATGACCACAAAAGGGGCATTCGAGAGTCACTTTGCCGATTTGAACCATGTGGGAGCCAATAGGGAGCCCGTGATGCGGGATGCACCAAATAATTGCTTGTAGCATTGGGTTTTCCTCCATTGAATAGATAAACCGAGACTAAGAAGAAAATATGCAAGCAACGCATTTCGTTACGAACATTGATTTCATCCTCAATAAGAGTAAGAAGTGAATCATCAAGTAAAATGCACGTTAAGGAGTTGAGAGTTATCCATGAAATGGTAGTGCGGTTCCTCTAACAAGCCCTTGGGTTTTGGCTTGAGCTAGAAGATAACCAAATCCTTTAACAAAGGTAAGAACATAAAGCGTAGGGGCTAGTGGATGACCTTGTCGGATAGAGCGAAATAAGCCAAACGGCTCAGAACTATGCCCGTTAATGGTGATTTGAGCAGAGGCATTGGCAAAAGCATGCAAAAAATTAAATGAAAATGGGGCCAAAACCAAGAGCTTGAAGCATGACAAGTATAACGACCATTCAATACGATCATAGGCCTTCTCAAAGTCAATTTTGATGAACATGGTAACTTGATTGGATCGGTGGGCCCATTCCATGCCTTCCCAAACTGTGAATGATATTATCAAGAATGAAATGCCCTTAGATGAATCCAGTTTGTTTGGGTTGGATAATAATAGGAAGAATATGGTGCAGCTAAATAATGAGGGATTTAACAATGATCTTGTAAGAAACATTGGGCAAGGTAATGAGCCTCTAGCTAGTAATATGTTCAGGATCCCTTTTTTTGGGAATGAATTTTATATTTCCCTTTTTGAATCTTATGCGGAGAGATTGATTAAAAACCTTCCAAGTAGACTTGATGAAGATCTGGACCGATGGTGTCCCATGATGATTTATAGAATTTACATGGAAAACCTTCATAACTTGGAGCTTTATCATTAGCCATTTGATGAAATGCTTCATATAGGTCATCGAGGTGAGCATGCGGTCGCAAAAAATCATTTGTGTGAATGATAGCTTGTATGGCATGTCTGTAAGGAATTGATCAAGAGCTATCTTCCACTCATCCGAGGGCACTTAAACTTGAAACATCTACTTATAATACTTGAAAAATATGAAAGAATAAGTTGCGTATCTATGACTCGAATTCCATAATCAGAAATTGAAAGGATTTTCTCGGAGGAATTATTAGGTTTGAGGAATGAAAGAATTCTTTGGAAACCCGATCCCCTACCTTAAGCCAATGCATGCAGGTGTGAATTTGAGCTTCTCTAATGTCGTAATTGTCTGCAATCAAAATATTCTAACAAAGCTCTGAACTTGAAGTTGCGGTGTTTTGGAGAAAGGATGTTCTTGAGCACCACCATGACCTGACTAAGAGCGAGGTAGGTAGTAGCAAAATAAGAGTTGTGACAAATTTTATCTAACTTCCACCATAGATCTTGAGGAATCTAGTGGTCCGAGTCGAGCATCCTCCCTCCTTTTCCGATCCAGGTGACATGCATAGGTGGATAAAAGTGTTGAAGATAACTTGGCTGAGGGGATAGGTTCCAAACACACCCGATATGATTGAGAGTGGTCCCATGTTCCATTAATGTGGTATTGAGAAAAACTATCCTTTATGACAAAACGCACCAAAATTACCAACACAAGAACAACACAAAGAAATACAGATAACTTTTTTTTTTTTGACTTGCTTTGACCCAACATGACACAACATGTCGTCACCAAGTTACAACCAACACTTGGAATCATTTGTTACGGGAAGACCACAAGGTCAAGACGGAAACGCTCACACTTATCAAGGACAATTTATTTTTCTTTTGACAAGACAACATGAAAGTCCAATCCACATGACACACTCACGGCTAGGGCAAGCCACGGTAAGAAATGGTTAGGGTTTATTTATTTTTGTAAGACACCCTTTAGCTCATGACTTAAGTTTTCAAAGGAATCAATATATGGTTTGCACAAATTCATCTCACCAACCGAGTTAATTTCTTAAACACCAAGAGTAGTTCACTTAAAGTCTTCTATACTTGCTAAATCTTATTATCTTCCGTAAAATGACCATTGTTTTCCTTAAGCTTGTTTAAGAGTTCACCCCAAAGGGATAGTGTTCGCTAGTTTTGCTAGGGGTATCAATTAATAAATGTTTACTTCACAAAGGATGTTTTCATTTTGATCACTCATGGAAGTATTTGATTTCAAATAGATCACCTTTACATTTATTTGTTGAATATAAAATTATTATTTTTGTTTAGCTTCTTTAAGGGTTAACCGACTCATTTTACTTTACTTATAAAATATTGTCGCTAAGTCTTAGAAGGATTTAACTTAATAATTTATTCTCAAGATCAAGTTTTACAATACTCTTATCAATGTAAAGATTAAATGCCATTTCTCACAAGGATAATTTCAAGCTTAACTGCACAAGAACAAGACACTTTATTTCACCATTACCAAACAATACAAAGCGGTCATATCAACTCTTTACAAGCAATGTTACACAATTTACAACACATTGGACATTTTTTTTTTTTACAAGGAACTTCATAATGGTACAGATGAAACTTTTACACTCTTTTCTTCTAGTCTACTCGCATAATCCATCTGCACATTTGTTAGCACATGTCAGTTCGCAAGAACTGAGCACGATAAAAGCTATAACATTAAGACAATATGTTGTTATCTAACTGTTTCAAGGAAGAAAAGCACTGTGAAGAAGAAAACAATAATCCAAGAGTCTAAACAAGAGCAATTAAAGAGCTGTCCAAAAACATAAAATGCCTAAATAAAAGGGATGGCACTAACTCTATTCAATTATCATTTTCACATAGGAGCAGTTAATAAACATCATAGTGAATTACACCCATATCACAATAATGACCGTCATTTAAACAAGATAACATTTCGAAACAAAAACAATTACAGGAAGAGAATTAATTTCAAACGTAATCTATCCCTATTTGTTTAAGTTAGTTCACCAAGCCAAGGATTCACTATGCCACTGGAAGATCCCAAACAATCAATCGACATGAGGATATCTAAACCAACATGACTTATTAATATTAAGATGATGTGCCTTTAACAGTTAATTTTGTGTCAGTACCGAATAAATAAATTGGACAGAAAAGGGATGAAACGCACAAATGACCTCGCATGGGTCACATCCTATCCTAACAATCATTCTATTAGACTTTCTTCTAATCAAGAGAATGTCTTAAGAAAAAGGACAAACTTGACAAGACCAAACATATCCATTATAAATCTTACAGGAGGGTTACTCAATCATTCACAAGAACACAACACAAGATACATAGCTTCCAAAGGATCTGTCGTCAACAACAAGTTGACTTAAACCTTTCTGGTAAATACATAACCATTCTACTACAATGACAGCAAGGAGGTCGTATCACAACGATCATCACAAAAACTAGTCAAACAAAGAGTTTCCAAACACACCAACCTATGAGTCACAGGAGGATGAAATTTAAGCATCTTTACGGAGCAAAACGTAGAGTAATTTCTTACGCATAAAACCCACATCTCAATTTTCAAGATTTGAAAACTTCCTCATTAATGATCCAGTAGATCTCGTATCCTCCAACATGTGTGAAACAAAATCAAGGTACGAAAGAGAGTATTTCCTCTGACATTTTAAACTATCCAAAAGGAATGTGAGTATCGTCAAAAGAAGACATTCCATAGGATCAGCTACATTCCTCAAAACATACAGCAGTTACCAAGGGAGAGAAGGTGATTCCAAAGACGACAATCCCCAAACGGTGAACATGAATTGATATCAACTTATGACGATCAACCATGACACTCGAAGAATAAAAGTATTTCTTCGAGCGATTCAAAACAAAATAACAAAAGCAACTAACCTAGTTGAAAGTAATATCAACTTAGCTCAAATCGATAATCAGTCAAGCTAAGCACACACCAAGTCAACCGGGAAGGGTTACTAGAAACTAAAAGAAAAGAATAGAGACAAGAAAAGCATCGTTCACCTATACACAATGCACTTGCAGTACTCAATCCCTAATTCGCAAATACCCGACATAACCCAGGACTACAGATCTCGAACCGAAACAAGAATAAGAACAAAACATGAACTATAAGGTTGAGTCCAACAACAATGTTTGATAAAACATTCAAATCATGAGACCAACATAAGGAACTAGGGGGTGTTCATTACAGGACCCCCACCTCTTTTGTTTTATTAGCCTTAAGAACGAGTTTACCCAACTAATAATATTTATTAAAACCCAGAAAGCAATATAAGGGCTTCAACCAACGCAATCATCTCTAACGCCAAAACAAATACAAACGAGCCAGGAAAGTGGAAACCAAACAGTATACCATCACACGAGACATTAATATGAAGAGTAGAGTTATTTAGTGATTCAATTAAATAACAGCATAAGAATTAATGGTATAGAGAATATCGTGCCTGATTAAGCTCCTGCAGTCGATGACAAGATGGACGGGGCCTGCAACAGCAACCGAAGCCTAAATCCATTTTCTTCAAGCTCGTTGGGCGCACAAACATCGAACATCTTCATGTTGGCACAGGGGAGTTCACAGCCAGGGTGGGTGGTCTAAAATGTTTGCCATCATTCTCCCAATACCGCTCCAAGATCAGCCCTAGAACTTCTGTAGGTCCCATTTTGGCAATTGAGCTTAATCCTTCGTCATTCATCCAAACACCTCCACCATCTCCATATGCATCTGATTGTTTCTAATTTGGACCTCCTAACCTTGGTGCTCTCATATTAGGAGCAGCCCTAGTTTGAGACAAAGCAAAAGGAGATGGCTTATAACCAAAAACAATCTCTTGGTACGGACTCCATATCCATAAAACAGTCCTTAGACTTAGCATCCTCAATTAAGGCTGACCAGTCACTAGATTGCTTCAACGCACTGCCATGAGCTCGTGCTGCTGCCACATTCATGCGGCGAATATCATCTACAAAGCCAACCCCATGATTTGAAGCTTGGACACAAAATAAACTGATTACATCACACTCCTGGCTCTGGTAGGCATTTATCTTATTGATGGATAAACCTTTTCCTTCAAGCAGTACTCTCCTGCTTTTCCCAATCTCTACCTACTCTTCTTCTTGCTTTTCATCCTAGAGATGCATACCATACATCAGATCTGATGAAGTAAAATAGCACAGTCCAGTCCTCTTCACATTCAGAAAGGAATACTTTTTCGAAAGTGAAAAAAATAAAAATAAAATAAACTCTGATTCCTTCTTATCACTGCAAGTTCCATATGATGCACCTTATTATAGTGCAAATGTGCAGCCCATCGCTTACAGCTTGCTTCACTTAGCAGCACCAAAAATCTCCATAAGAACATTGTCATTGTTTAAGATGAGAGAGTCGGATTGCATTTCCCACAACAAATTTCTCTAGCAATAAAATCTTGGGGATAAACTTGGTTGCAGTGTGGCAGTCAACATCTGTTAGAAGGCTCTTTTGAACTTAAAATAATAGAGTGTTTCTCCACCTTGCTTATGCCACAGAGACTTGATATCATCATTTCATCTTTGTCCAATGAATTTTCTGGCTTTGCTTCACCAGGCATTACCAGAAATCTCAACAAGAACATTTCCCCTTTTTTTTTTTTTTTGAAATGGAACTGCTTTACCTCTCTCACAACAATTTGCATTGCAACAATCTTGGACAACCTAGTGCAGTGTGGCAGTCAACACATACATTAAGGTTCCTGACAACTCTGAGAGTTGTCCCAGGGGAAAGGCTTAACAATCCAAAAGAAATTGCCATCTTCTCACTATGGTGACAGAGGAAAACTTTTACCTTCCCGATCACTCAGCACATGCTCTGAATCTAACAAAAATCCTGCTACCTCCATCTCCCAAGACGTTTTCTCCAACATTGCAGAGATCTCCCGTGCCTGTGGGTGTGATCTGTCACCTACACAAAAGCATGCACCATTTTATTGCCTGCCAATATAGTGACTCGTTGAAGATGCTCATATAATTGCAAAGCAAAATGTGCTTCATGAATATTCTGATATGATACAGATCCACACGTGAGAGATTCTCTTCCATGCGTTACAGCATAAGACAAGTAAAGTCTCAACAGAGAATCTCTGTAATAAACTTCATCGGGTCTCCTGACAACACTCTCACTGTCACTTAATCGATTTTGATAAAAATATCTTAAAGGAGAAATCCCGAATTGAGGACGCAGTCGAACCTGAGCAGCTAACAACATGGTTGGTCGTCCTACTAGCTGGAAACGCTCAGAAAGGCTTCTACTACCCTGCAACAAACCTGCCGCCTGGCTAAGAGGCCCTTAGCCTTTCTGTAACGCTGGCTGGGAGTAACTTTCCAAAATAAAAGGCAAGGCGGCTCAGCTAAAACTTTACCTCGTTCATCCACTACAGCTGCAAGATTTGCTACAACTGATCACGACTGTGTGGTCGTGTATAACCAGAACTTCAGGATTTCACACCCACGGCTCCTTGGGATCGCCCTATGGCAACAGCAAACCCCAGACACCTCCTCACGGCTCTGTCCTAGGAGAATTTCAGTTCTACACCCACGAATCTCGCCTGTACAGCACGATTTTTGTGAACCACACCCATTTCTCCATCTTCAACTCCCGCGCACAGGAAGGAAGGCAAGGAAAACGCCATGACTGAGAGGTTTGAGTAGCAGGAACAGGAATAGAACTCGCAAAAAAGGGGCAAGAGACAGTCAAACACGTTTTCTCCCTCCATCAATGCCCGCAGCTCCAGAAAACGTGCCTCCCAACCATGCGCATTGAATAGAAGATCAAAAAAAATATCACGGCAAGGAAAAAACGGGACTCTGCCCACTCCTCCCGCAAGGACAGACAAGACAACGTGGTGGACAAGACAACCTGCAGGTCGGGTGGTTGGGAGGAGCAGGTAGAACCAAAGAAATACAATGCCCAGCTGGGCATTACATTCTCCTCCCCTTAAGAAAGCATCGTCCTCGATGCAACATAACACAACGGAAGAGAAAAGGTTCGCGACCAAGAACAAGCATAGGAGAAAGTACACTCTATGGTTAAAAAAAAATTAGTTGCTTAAAGTACGGCCACAGGGTAGCCTTAGGAACATTTGGTAGAATTTTTAACTTTCAACGTTCTGTGAAGATTGGCAGTTCTTTCTTGTTCATCATTTCATTAGTCTCTTTCCGTTAACATTAAGTTTTAGTTTCTTTTAAAATAAAATATCATCATGGAAGAGTTTTGATTTATTCCTTATTGTGGGTGCCCGACATGAACTGCTAACACAACACCTTATCAGGTTCACAAGACACTACAGATTCACAAGTACACAAGTATATACTTCAAGATTGTATTACACCACATAAAGGTTACACAAATACGGAATAGAATAGGCACACTTCCCATAACATAGGTACTCATCACACATCAATGACTGACATACCAAATACTCAAACAAGAGTACTACAATCCACCAGACATTTCCTCAATTTGCATCAATGAAGGACTCATATAACAACAAATCATGCTACAAGTACCTAGTGTCCACAAGGGAATCAATGACATGTCCACAACATCACAACACATAACCATCTGACATGAGTAACACATACATCAAAAGACCACTACCAAACATCACAATAACTCAACATATATCCTGAAACATCAACCATACAGACAAATATCATAAGCCTCCCTCAAACTCTTATGCCTCCCTCAAGTCTCTTATGCCTCCCTCAAACTCTTATGCCTCCCTCAAGTCTCTTATGCCTCCCTCAAACTCTTATGCCTCCCTCAAGTCTCTTATGCCTCCCTCAAACTCTTATGCCTCCCTCAAACTCTTTTGCCTCCCTCAAGGAGGCCGGTTGTCCCCATGGTCAAAAGACACACAGAGTTTGGACACTCCTAACCCAAGTGACATAATGACGCGTAGTTCTCCATAACCCGCTAGTCATATGTACCCCTTGGGGCGTACCCCCATACAACGAAGCGGGTCCATAGGTCCAACCAATCCATGGTGCATCCCATGACCCTATTCCACACATCACGAACATTAGAACCAGCACAACAATCCAGTCAAAGTGCCAAGTGGCAAAGTACAAGCCTTGGGCAAGGCGGTAAAAATTCCAAATTTAAAAGAAGACCCCAAATCAAGCTAAAATAAATGGCCAAATAGCCAAAGTTAGTATCAAAATCCCCATGTTAGTGCCACAAACCAAGGAAATGCCCAAAATTATAAAGCATTGCAATCAAGAAAAGATGCTGGTCCTTGCAAAAATAAAGTAAAAAGCTCAATTTACGAATAAAATCAACTTATAATAATGTCACATTACGATAACTGTGTGGCCTTATCTAGCCACCAAAGGGGTACTCAACGAGTTGCTGGCACTCGGAACATCGAGCCTCAGCTCGTAAAATATATATATCAATCCCGCCACTCTTCGACAAGGCTAACATAGTCATAGATACACTAAGGTTGCATACATACAACCACATAGGGAGAGAGGAAAGAGTCACATGTAATCTACTAAATCGAGTTTTGGCTCGAGTTATTGACCCATGGTACACCGTTCCTCACTCTTAACATACACTTCTACCGATCTCTCTCAGGGTCGGTTAGTGTAAGGCTCACAACATAACATGTAACTACATCACTAACACCATGGTGGTACACACATAGCTACCATAACGTCTCACGTATGGTAGGTATACAGGGTAGATCACAATTATACATTCACAGGGCACAATACATCACTTTACTACATTCTGCACCCAAAGTGCAATCACAATACGATAGGGTTCATACACTCACCGTATGACCCTAATTCACGACAGAAGCATTACATATTACACAACTCATATATACGATGAACATAATAACATCACAACATAACAATAATTGCTTCATAACAAGGTAGTACACACATTTCTTCAGAACATGGTAAAAACATCATGATACAACTCGCTTCTTTTAACATCAACTAGACATACAACACATTGATACACTCACATATCACAATATGCCACAATGCTCCAACACTACGTCATCCACATAATAATTCTTTTCACACGCCACAAACAATAATTTACACGTGAATTCTTTCTAGAATCCACAAGAAGGAGAGAGAATACTCTCACCCCCAACACATCAACATGATGACAAATACGCACTGAGTGACATACACATCACGTGCGTTCACAATATCACAATTACGACAATAATCACATCACGCTTAAAGCACATTACTCTTCCAATATAAATCATCATCATGCAACATCATCATCATCATCAGTATCATCATGTAACACCACCACCACCATGCAACATCACCATACAACACCAATCCGGCCCAGAGGTTCGAGAGCATGAACCTACGCTCTGATACCAAAGTGTAGCGCACCAAAATTACCAACACAAGAACAACACAGTGAAATACAGGATAACTTTTTTTTTTGACTTGCTTTGACCCAACATGACACAACATGTCGTCACCAGGTTACAACCAACACTTGGAATCATTTGTTACGGGGAAGACCACAAGGTCAGCACGGAAACGTTCACACTTATCAAGGACAATTTATTTTTCTTTTGACAAGACAACATGAAAGTCCAATCCACATGACACACTCACGGCTAGGGCAAGCCACAGTAAGAAATGGTTAGGGTTTATTTATTTTTGTAAGACACCCTTTAGCTCATGACTTAAGTTTTCAAAGGAATCAATATATGGTTTGCACAAATTCATCTCACCAACTGAGTTAATTTCTTAAACACTGAAGAGTAGTTCACTTAAAGTCTTCTCGTACTTGCTAAATCTTATTATCTTCCAGAAAATGACCATTGTTTTCCCTTAAGCTTGTTTAAGAGTTCACCCCAAAGGGATAGTGTTCGCTAGTTTTGCTAGGGGTATCAATTAATAAATGTTTACTTCACAAAGGATGTTTTCATTTTGATCACTCATGGAAGTATTTGATTTCAAATAGATCACCTTTACATTTATTTGTTGAATATAAAATTATTATTTTTGTTTAGCTTCTTTAAGGGTTAACCGACTCATTTTACTTTACTTATAAAATATTGTCGCTAAGTCTTAGAAGGATTTAACTTAATAATTTATTCTCAAGATCAAGTTTTACAATACTCTTATCAATGTAAAGATTAAATGCCATTTCTCACAAGGATAATTTCAAGCTTAATCGCACAAGAACAAGACACTTTATTTCACCATTACCAAACAATACAAAGCGGTCATATCAACTCTTTACAAGCAATGTTACACAATTTACAACACATTGACATTTTTTTTTTTTTACAAGGAACTTCATAATGGTACGTAGATGAAACTTTTACACTCTTTTCTTCTAGTCTACTCGCATAATCCATCTCGCACATTTGTTAGCACATGTCAGTCATAAAGAACTCGAGCACGATAAAAGCTATAACATTAAGACAATATGTTGTTATCTAACCAAGCTTCAAGGAAGAAAAGCACTGTGAAGAAGAAAACAATAATCCAAGAGTCTAAACAAGAGCAATTAAAGAGCTGTCCAAAAACATAAAATGCCTAAATAAAAGGGATGGCACTAACTCTATTCAATTATCATTTTCACATAGGAGCAGTTAATAAACATCATAGTGAATTACACCCATATCACAATAATGACCGTCATTTAAACAAGATAACATTTCGAAACAAAAACAATTACAGGAAGAGAATTAATTTCAAACGTAATCTATCCCTATTTGTTTAAGTTAGTTCACCAAGCCAAGGATTCACTATGCCACTGGAAGATCCCAAACAATCAATCGACATGAGGATATCTAAACCAACATGACTTATTAATATTAAGATGATGTGCCTTTAACAGTTAATTTTGTGTCAGTACCGAATAAATAAATTGGACAGAAAAGGGATGAAACGCACAAATGACCTCGCATGGGTCACATCCTATCCTAACAATCATTCTATTAGACTTTCTTCTAATCAAGAGAATGTCTTAAGAAAAAGGACAAACTTGACAAGACCAAACATATCCATTATAAATCTTACAGGAGGGTTACTCAATCATTCACAAGAACACAACACAAGATACATAGCTTCCAAAGGATCTGTCTCAACAACAAGTTGACTTAAACCTTTCTCGGTAAATACATAACCATTCTACTACAATGACAAAGCAAGGAGGTCGTATCACAACGATCATCACAAAACCAGTCAAACAAAGAGTTTCCAAACACACCAACCTATGAGTCACAGGAGGATGAAATTTAAGCATCTTTACGGAGCAAAACGTAGAGTAATTTCTTACGCATAAAACCCACATCTCAATTTTCAAGATTTGAAAACTTCCTCATTAATGATCCAGTAGATCTCGTATCCTCCAACATGTGTGAAACAAAATCAAGGTACGAAAGAGAGTATTTCCTCTGACATTTTAAACTATCCAAAAGGAATGTGAGTATCGTCAAAAGAAGACATTCCATAGGATCAGCTACATTCCTCAAAACATACAGCAGTTACCAAGGGAGAGAAGGTGATTCCAAAGACGACAATCCCCAAACGGTGAACATGAATTGATATCAACTTATGACGATTTATCAACCATGACACTCAAGAATAAAAGTATTTCTTCGAGCGATTCAAAACAAAATAACAAAAGCAACTAACCTAGTTGAAAGTAATATCAACTTAGCTCAAATCGATAATCAGTCAAGCTAAGCACACACCAAGTCAACCGGGAAGGGTTACTAGAAACTAAAAGAAAAGAATAGAGACAAGAAAAGCATCGTTCACCTATACACAATGCACTTGCAGTACTCAATCCCTAATTCGCAAATACCCGACATAACCCAGGACTACAGATCTCGAACCGAAACAAGAATAAGAACAAAACATGAACTATAAGGTTGAGTCCAACAACAATGTTTGATAAAACATTCAAATCATGAGACCAACATAAGGAACTAGGGGGTGTTCATTACAGAACCCCCACCTCTTTTGTTTTATTAGCCTTAAGAACGAGTTTACCCAACTAATAATATTTATTAAAACCCAGAAAGCAATATAAGGGCTTCAACCAACGCAATCATCTCTAACGCCAAAACAAATACAAACGAGCCAGGAAAGTGGAAACCAAACAGTATACCATCACACTAGACATTAATATGAAGAGTAGAGTTATTTAGTGATTCAATTAAATAACAGCATAAGAATTAATGGTATAGAGAATATCGTGCCTGATTAAGCTCCTGCAGTCGATGACAAGATGGACGGGCCTCGCAACAAAGAACCGCCTAAATCCATTTTCTTCAAGCTCGCTGGGCGCACAAACATCGAACATCTTCATGTTGGCACAGGGGAGTTCACAGCCAGGGTGGGTGGTCTAAAATGTTTGCCATCATTCTCCCAATACCGCTCCAAGATCAGCCCTAGAACTTCTGTAGGTCCCATTTTGGCAATTGAGCTTAATCCTTCGTCATTCATCCAAACACCTCCACCATCTCCATATGCATCCGATTGTTTCTAATTTGGACCTCCTAACCTTGGTGCTCTCATATTAGAGCAGCCCTAGTTTGAGACAAAGCAAAAGGAGATGGCTTATAACCAAAAACAATCTCTTGGTACGGACTCCATATCCATAAAAAATTCTTAGACTTAGCATCCTCAATTAAGGCCGACTCAATACTAGATTGCTTCAATGCAGCTGCTTTGAGCTCGTGCCAAAGTGCCACATTCATGCGGCGAATATCATCTACAAAGCCAACCCCATGATTTGAAGCTTGACACAAAATAAACTGATTACATCACACTCCTGGCTCTGGTAGGCATTTATCTTATTGATGGATAAACCTTTTCCTTCAAGCAGTACTCTCCGCTTCCCAATCTCTACCTACTCTTCTTCTTGCTTTTCATCCTAGAGATGCATACCATACATCGATCTCGATGAAGTAAAATAGCACAGCCCACCCTCTTCACATTCGTAAAGGAATACTTTTTCGAAAGTGAAAAAATAAAATAAAATAAACTCTGATTCCTTCTTATCACTGCAAGTTCCATATGATGCACCTTATTATAGTGCAAATGTGCAGCCCATCGCTTACAGCTTGCTTCACTTAGCAGCACCAAAAATCTCCATAAGAACATTGTCATTGTTTAAGATGAGAGAGTCGATTGCATTTCCCACAACAAATTTCTCTAAGAATAAAATCTTGGGGATAAACTTGTCATAGTGTGGCAAACAACATCTCATTAGAAGGCTCTTTTGAACTTAAAATAATAGAGTGTTTCTCCACCTTGCTTATGCCACAGAGACTTGATATCATCATTTCATCTTTGTCCAATGAATTTTCTGGCTTTGCTTCACCAGGCATTACCAGAAATCTCAACAAGAACATTTCCCCTTTTTTTTTTTTTGAAATGGAACTGCTTTACCTCTCTCACAACAATTTGCATTGCAACAATCTTGGACAACCTAGTGCAGTGTGGCAGTCAACACATACATTAAGGTTCCTGACAACTCTGAGAGTTGTCCCAGGGGAAAGGCTTAACAATCCAAAAGAAATTGCCATCTTCTCACTATGGTGACAGAGGAAAACTTTTACCTTCCCGATCACTCAGCACATGCTCTGAATCTAACAAAAAATCCTGCTACCTCCATCTCCCAAGACGTTTTCTCCAACATTGCAGAGATCTCCCGTGCCTGTGGGTGTGATCTGTCACCTACACAAAAGCATGCACCATTTTATTGCCTGCCAATATAGTGGCTCGTTGAAGATGCTCATATAATTGCAAAGCAAAATGTGCTTCATGAATATTCTGATATGATACAGATCCACACGTGAGAGATTCTCTTCCATGCGTTACAGCATAAGACAAGTAAAGTCTCAACAGAGAATCTCTGTCCTGACAACACTCTCACTGTCACTTAATCGATTTTGATAAAAATATCTTAAAGGAGAAATCCCGAATTGAGGACGCAGTCGAACCTGAGCAGCTAACAACATGGTTGGTCGTCCTACTAGCTGGAAACGCTCAGAAAGGCTTCTACTACCCTGCAACAAACCTGCCGCCTGGCTAAGAGGCCCTTAGCCTTTCTGTAACGCTGGCTGGGAGAACTTTCCAAAATAAAAGGCAAGGCGGCTCAGCTAAAACTTTACCTCGTTCATCCACTACAGCTGCAAGATTTGCTACAACTGATCACGACTGTGTGGTCGTGTATAACCAGAACTTCAGGATTTCACACCCACGGCTCCTTGGGATCGCCCTATGGCAACAGCAAACCCCAGACACCTCCTCACGGCTCTGTCCTAGGAGAATTTCAGTTCTACACCCACGAATCTCGCCTGTACAGCACGATTTTTTGCGAACCACACCCATTTCTCCATCTTCAACTCCCGCGCACAGGAAGGAAGGCAAGGAAAACGCCATGACTGAGAGGTTTGAGTAGCAGGAACAGGAATAGAACTGCGAAAAAAAGGGGCAAGAGACAGTCAAACACGTTTTCTCCCTCCATCAATGCCCGCAGCTCCAGAAAACGTGCCTCCCAACCATGCGCATTGAATAGAAGATCAAAAAAAATATCACGGCAAGGAAAAAACGGGACTCTGCCCACTCCTCCCGCAAGGACAGACAAGACAACGTGGTGGACAAGACAACCTGCAGGTCGGGTGGTTGGGAGGAGCAGGTAGAACCAAAGAAATACAATGCTCAGAATTTAGGAGCAATTTAGTGGAAAAAGAGTAATTAATCCTCCATGTCCTCCGTCATGATTATTGTAAAAATCAAGTTGTCGGTCGATGGATTTACAAGCCATCTCGAGATCAAAACTTCTAATTTTTACTTCCTGCAAAAATAAAGCATCTAAGTTGGACAATTCTTTCTGAACATCACAAAACATATACTTATGATTGGATTCTGTGAGACCCCTTACATTCCAAGAGATGCGATTCATGGGAAATAATGATCAAGTGTCATATCCTCCATATTCAGTCCTTCTAAGCTGCCAAATTGGTATTGTAGGAATTGAGCATTGTTGTGCTGCAAAAAGTCCCGCAACTTAATTTTTTTCTTCTTGCGTACTCTATGTTTAACTCCTCCTCTGTGGAGTCTATGCTACTTGGACGGAATATGATCCTCGGGAGATGTGAGAACAGATTTGGGCCCTTTGGGGGGTGGCCTTGTGAACTATTGGACAAAAGCAACTTCATAAATCGCAGAAATGGTAGCATTTCTCATAGAGTTAGACCGGGCCACAAGAACCGAGGCCGCCTTGGGCATGGTGGAGAATTTAGGTAACTAGATAGTTGAGTTGGCAGACATCGCTGGTTCTTTGACCCTTGCATTTGGGGGTTGTTCCTTACTAGGTGGCTCACTACCGCTGGGAACCAGGGGCCGAGGATGTTGCTTGTTTATTCTTTTTTTCCGTCCTCTTACCATTTACCACCCCTCTTCATTATGGGGTTTAGCCACATCAAGGGCCACCTTGGCTACAGGACAATTGTAAGGCACATAAAGAGAAAATCATTGATGTTGTGATCGAGGGCCGACAATGGAAATAAGTGTTAGAAAGATTGATATACAAAACATCTTCTGAGTAATGTTTATCACCCATTTGAATCTCCACAAACTCTTTAAATTCTTGGGAGAGGTTCACTTCAACATAGACACGTTTATGTGGACAAGAGTTACAAAACATTTTGGTTTGTGGAGTGACGACCCTTCCGATGGAGGAAGAAATTTGATGCATGAAGTGAACACATGGTAGTGGAAGGTCAATTCCACCCAGTTGGAACTTTGAGGGTGGTGTAGTCGAAAACCACAAAATCCTTGTGCCATGGTGAGAGAACTAGTAAGGAATTGCACACGTACCAAGTGGCTAAATGGGTTAGGATGGTGGAGGCATTATCCGAGTCGAGAGAACCAAAAGGAAAATTACTTTGATCATGTTCTAGATAGATTCAAGTCGATGCCATGAGAGGCCCAAGATGAATGAACCCAGGACTTAAGCATGCTTTTAGAGGGGATACGACCAAAAAATACCCAATAATACAAAACTTCTCTAACCATTGAAAAACAACGTTAAACTAAGAAATTAGTAAAACAACATCAAAAGGAGAATCATTACCTCGTGAAAAACATTCGTGATGAACTTCCATGGAAATTTCAGTAGAAATTCCATTGTTAAAATCTCCACTATCTCTAGTCGTAGTTTTTACAACCGGGCATGAAGAGGGAGAACTCATTATATAAGGGCACCTAGAGAGTGAGAAAACCTAATAAAACTGATGCAATAAATATCCCATAGAGCTTGAAGTGGCCACGGAATGACAAGCATGCAAAAACCCTAAGTAGAGCCCTTGTATCCTTTAAAAAAAAACTAAGTTCACTAAATTTCAAATTGTAAGGAAGAAATTTTCCTTTACCAATTTGAAAACCCTCAAGACAACCTTTTTGATATCGCTTGTTTTAAATTTTATAACTTAGGTAACAAAATTTTAATTCATAGCTTAATTAAATTATTCATGGATTATTTAAAATTAGGGATTTGAATATATTTTTATGGAAGGAAACTAGTTTTTATAAGCTAGTCATTGAAGTAATCTTAGGGCCTAGTTTTTTTAATACTAACCCTTGTTAATTTTGTCTTTTTAATCTATAAATTAAAATTAATTCATCTAAATATATTTTGAAAACTAGTGTTACTGGATTTTCAAGAACATATTTTGGAGGTTTTTTTGGGTTGTTTGGTGTTTTATGGAGGCCTCTTCTTGGAATTTTACGCTAACATACATTTGGAGATCTCTGCAAAGGTTTGTAGTGTGTTACGAGAGGTTTTTTCACCTTTTGGGATGTCCTTTTGTATAGATAAGTATCTACACCCATTGATCCATAACGTCTTGAAGACTAGCTCAACACTTATGATCAAGTTCATGGTTTCTTGTTGACACATGTGTCCAGTGACTATCCACCATCATGTGGTAAACACAAAGTGTCCTTGTACAATTTGGAGAATTCTTTAGTCCTTATTCGAGACCCTTCAAATATTTCCATTATTGCTACTTATTCTGATACAGCTTCTTTCCTAACCTACTTCATGTGATGATAGTTTTTTGACAAAAATTTAGTTGTTCATACTCTTGATGACGAGGTTTGTTATTCTAGTTTTGATGACAAGAGTACTGATGAGGATACCTCTCCTTCCTCTCTCGGTCAACCCTCATAGAAATTTGAACCTCCTCTTTACCCATCAGATATTAGGAAATCATATTCCCAGCTTCATACCTTCATTGCATCTACCTCCGTTTCATAGTCATTTTATGAGGCTTCATTCCAATCCTCATACTTCTTGTGTTGATGATACATACTTGTTAGAATTTTTCTTCTATTTTTCCGACAACCTTTTTAGGACGAGTTTCTACTAGAAATTAGATGTATTTTAGATTCTACTTGTGTTATAGTATAGGGAGTTTATCTTCCTTCTACATAGCCTTCACACATTTGTACTTTAAAGGAGTCCTTCATCTCCTTTTTGGGAGTGTCCCTTTTGGGATTTTGTCACTTCTACTATTTCAATATTATCACTAATTCACCTCCGAATTATGGATCCTCTTTATATAATTGTGGGGGATGTTGTGCCTTCACTTCATATGGACATTCTTTGGATAAATGATCCATTCCCATACTTTGACAGTTCTACTTCAGTGGAATTACCTTTAATTCTTGAGAACATATTTTCCAGACCTATGTCACACTTCCATTGTGGACTAGCTTCAGATTTCTTCATAATGTTGCCTTCGATTTCCTTCACAGAGTGGGAGGAATTTCAATACACCATTTCTATTCTTCCTAAGGGAAAAATATTCTTCTATATAGAAAGACCTTATTCAAATAATAGGTAGAAGACCACATCACCGACACTCTTCTTGAAGAATTCATATATTTACATACTTCTTTACCAAATCCTTTCTCAAGCCAAGTATCCTTCCATGTGATCTTGTGTTTAGTGAAGTCCACCGCAACTTCACATCTTCTTTAGTCTTTCTTGTGTCCTTCTTTTCTTCTTCTTCATCTAGAAAGATTACACTTGTTTGTACATGGGTACCTCATTAGGCCTTTAATTGTAGGGACCCATATGATGCATATTTCTTAGGTTGTTTAGGGCAGTCTTATATCTCTTGTAAGTGGACATTTTTCCCATTAAGTTTTATTCCATTACTTGAGATCCTTCTTAGACATGGGTACCTCATTAGGCGTAGCTCTTGGGACCCATTTCTTTTATGACTTTCCATGCCTCATCCTAAGCTACAATGAAGGGGGTGTTGGTGTGAGGGATTTCATTTTCCTCTTATTAGGTTAATCCCTCACACATGGTTAGTCATATCACCTTATATGAGGTCATAGGTCTTAGGTGTCATTATGAGTTTATGACGCGTGATATATTCAAATCATATAATATGTCAATCGTGCATTAGTGTGCATCAAGCATCATACAAGAGTTACATTCCATTTCTAGATCAGTAACTCCTTTCTACCTTGTGAAGGTATGACGGCTCTTGCATTGGGAGTTGGACATCCCTCCTATATGTACTTCATTTTGTAGTGCCCACTTCCCTTTGACACCTTTTGGATACCTATTTTGATACTGTGATTACATTATAGACATTATTATGTGTTGGATTTAGTATGATGATTAGACATTTGATCATGGATTATTATTGATCTAGATTTGATTACGATGCATGATGATTACTAGAGACACCTAGGATGATGATATATTATTTGACATGGATGTTTTATGGATATTGCTCAGACATGTGATTTTTGGATATTATGAATAGATCTAGAAAATGGATATTTTATGATACTGGTATAGTTATGGATTAAAAATACAAATGATGTAATAGTGACTTTGGTGTTGTTGTGATTCATTGTATAGTTAAATTTTGTGATTTTATTTGTATCATATTGGATGTTTTGATATGGCCACGAGGCCGAAGGAGGTATTTGTATTTTTCAGGTTAAAAATATCACAACAAAACATCGAGGATCGGAGACCAACCAAAATGGAATTCTAGGTGAATTCAACAAGGTCACCATGGCAACTTGTTTTATTGTGTTGTGTGTTGTTTTGTTAAAGATTCCCATGGGAGGGGGATCATCTTTATATGTGACCATGGGTTGTATATTTTATTATTATGGTTAATGTTTATTTATTGTTGTATGTATTTTATTTGTAATGTGTTCTCTTCTTTTAATTAATTAATTGTGATAGATTAATGTGAGGAGATCATATGTTTAAAATTTAAATAAATTAAATTAGGATATGGAAAGTAATTATTAAAGTGGTTGGCTTTTTGTAATTAATTTGTAAGGGATGTGTAAGATGTGTAAAAGCTTGTGTAAGTTAGATTTTAGAGTATGAAATACTCCACCTCCTTGGAAATTCGAATTTGACCTTGGGGGCTATTTTTGAGACTTGTGGGATAAGTAAAACTTGTCCCATGCCTCTAAATTTATGTTACCAACCATACTTATGGTTGGGGAAGTGATTTGTGACTTTTTATAATGCATTTTATTCATCTTGTGCATGTTTTTAATTGCACTTTCTTACATTTTAATTTAATGGCTGTCCCTTGAGGTGTGGGCTGTTTTGGAGTGTGCAAGTAACTTGTCATTCTTCACCCACCTCTTTATTAAACCTTGGAGTTTGGATTTTGTATTTTGTGTTGACTTGAGAGGATGTGTGATGTGGCATCCTACATGGATCCACATCATCCTCTTCTTTCCCCCTTCTATATATTTCAAACTCTCTTCTTGTTTTGGGGTTGTTGAACCTTTTTGCATTCTTCTTTGGGGGCGCATTTTCTTGTTGGAGCTCTTATGTTTGGATGAAGTTTTGGAGAAAGATTTGCATGATTTTTAGTTGTTGTTTTGGGCTGTGTTTTCTTGGCATTTGAAGCTTTTTGTTAGGAGAAAAATTCACCATGGAGAGGTAGGAATTTACTCTCTTTTTTATTGTTGTTATTTTCTTGTGGTGTTGTGTGTATGGAAAATGCTTTGATTTATTTGTTGGCTGGTTGGGTAGACTGCCTTAGGGATGGTGTAGGAGAAGGCTATGGGGAATCCATGTGGGGGGGCATAAGGAATGCCATTGGCATCAAAATTTTGTGGAGGGAGTTTGGGTTTAGGATCCACCATGGAAAAGAAATAGCTTGCATTTCTTACTTTGTGGTGGGCATAAGGAGGGATTTTGTGGGGGCATAAGGAAAAGTGTGTGTGATGAATTAATTGGCGGTTTGTTTTTGGTGGATTCCCAATTCCCAATTGGGAGGCATAAGTAGCTTCCCCCATAGGCCTTGCTCCTTTGGCTTGCATGATCAAGCCTGAGTTCTATTTGAAATGTTTCTAAATGCAGTTGTGAACTGCTGTTTGTTTTGTGTTGCTTTGTGTTTCAAAAAGAAAAGTGTATGTGAAAGAATGTTGTGTTGTGGAAGCCAGTTGTTGCCATGGTTGAATTGTATCTTTTATTTTATCTTGGTTGGGGCTCAGGGGCCAATGATGAAGGAAGGCTTCTCCTTTCATTGGATGTCTTGGTTGGGTGGAGAGCATTGCCTTTCCCCCTCTTTGTTGTGATAAATTTCAGAGAAAAAAAGAAATGGAGCATGTTGTTTTTGAAGCTAAGAAATGTGCAGTTTGACAGTCCCTCCTTGTGAGAAATTTTATTGTATTCCTTCCCACTTTGAAGTGGATGAATTGTATAATTATTTGTAATGAGAAGTTGCTTGTATTGATGAGGAAAGTTTGAAAGTGAAATGTGTAATGTAAAGAGTTATGTTCCCTTCTCTGTTTTAAAAAGGAATGTGAAAGAGTGTTGTAAAATTTATAAATTATATTTGAAACCAAATGGAAAAGAGAAATTGTAAAGTTGTATTGGAAATGAATAAAGGATTGCATTAGTTCTCAAAATTTTATTGTGTATTGGATTTGATTTGCTGTTAAAGATTGAAATCTCTGTTGAAAAGAAGAATGCGTAGGAAGTATATTGTTTTTGCATCCTTGGAATTATATTAAAAATTGAAATCAAAATTTGTAATGTTAACTTGGGAATGAATTGTTAGAATCAGTTGAATGTATTAGACTATATTAGAAATAAGTTGTTACATTTAAATGATGAAATCGATAAATGGATCCTTTAAAAAAATTGATCACTGACATTGTAAATTCTAAAACTGGTAAATTTATACAAAATGCACAGTTTGGACCAGCACTTAACAATCAACTTGGGAACCTTAAAATTTTACATGATACATTAGAAATGAACTTAATTTGACAAAGAAAACTTAAGAAAATGACCTAACCATTGCTAATTCGAATACAATCCCTCTAACAGTCATTTTCCTGTCATTTGTCAGAAAAATTCAAACTTGAATGTATTAAGCAAATTAACTCTTCAAAAACACTCTAAACCCTCCCTAGATCAATACTCCATGTATTTTTGACATGTTGAGTGAAGGAGGAAACCGAATTTAATCAAATTGAAAAGTTGAAAATTGCCAGTTTGCCAATTAAAATCCTGCAGATCATTTTTACAAAATTGACCCTTTAAACTTCATCAAAAAGTAAATTTTATGTTTCCTGTGCAAAGAGGGCATCGAGAGCTTTCTGAAAAGTCCCCAAAACCAAGTTTTCTAGCTCAAGTTATGGCCATTTGAAGTTTTACTTCAATTTGGCATTCAAAAATAAAATAAATCTAACTGTTAACTTTAATTTTGACTTTGGAAAAATTTCCACAAAAATTCCGCAGCCCCGCCATCCTGCAACCAATCGGGACCTGCCACGTGGCACCTCGGAGGGTGGACCAAATTTAAACTTATCTTTCTTAAAATTTTACCTTGGGAAAATTTTCCTATTTTTCTTCCATCCCCGCTGGCCCGTAGCCAATCAGATGCTGACACATGGCATGGTGGAGGGGCGGACCCTTTTTGAATTTAAAATTTTAGGTTTTGGACCTTGGGAAAAATTTCCAATTTTTCCCCACATCCCCGCCATGGCCCGCAGCCAATCGGAGGGTGCCACATGTCCTCTTGGAGCTACAGCAGAGGCACGGTTTCTTTTCAACCCTTGACCCTTTGAAAATTTTGGGGAAATTTTTTCATTTTTTTCCCTCGGCCTGTAACCAATTAGAAGGTGCCATGTGGCACCTTGGGGTGGCAGCGGGGAGGGAGGACCCCTTTGTTCCTTTGAGTTTTGGCCTTGGGAAATTTTTACAAAATTCCCTACGGCCTGCATCATCGCCCCACCTCTTGTGTTTCTTCTTCTACGGGGTGCGAACTCACACGTCCCCTTCTTCCTTTTGTCCTCCATCGGTGCAATTGTGCAAAATCCTCCCACCGCTCCGCCCTTCCCTCCCCCTCTCCCACTTTGTACCAGACTCGACACATGTCCACCAGGGACCCGCGGAGGCGTGAAAGAACTTATGCCTTTGTGTCATGCAATGGGAAAAATTCCCGAGCCGCCCCATGACCCGCCAACCCACCAAAGGGGATTTCACCCCTACATGACACGTGTCCCCCTAGGGGAAAGTTTGACCTAAAAACTCCACCCACTCATAACTTGAAAAATATAAGGAGTTAGGAGGACTTCTTTATATCACCGGAAAGGTGAGAAAATTTCCTATCCAATGGGAATGGTTTAGGGAAATTTTGGGAGTGTTAAATATGAGAAAAATCTAGTTGAAACTCTGAGGCTACAAGAGAGCAGACATAGGGGTAAATTACTCCCTGAACCTAACTAAAACATCTAACCCTAAAATTGAAACCTTGTGAACTTGATATTAGTTAATAAAGGAAACGTGTGTTTTGGTAAAATTGGTTTTGTTCGGAACCTACCAGTGGCAACGGTTGTCTTGCAACTTGGTTGTGGACACTTCTAATCAAAAAAAAAAAAATTCCATAATTTTCTAGCTAACCTTAGGTTGTTTCTTTGGTCTCAAGTGGTTGTTTTAACGGCACTTTACATGTTTTGATCTATGAGAATGAGGTGATATTTTTCTTGCGTGCATCATTTCAATAGTGGTAATTGCTTTCTTACTACTTAGAGCTATGTCATGGTTATGTTCAAGTGCAACATGGTTGATGTGTGTGTGTTCAAATTGATCCTTTTACTCACTTTCTCTCACAAGTTCCACGTAGTGACATTTTTTGTGAAGAAATTGTTATAAAATTTCTAATTATAAGTTTATAACAAATTAAATTCAAGTCCCATAGAAATTTTGACCATGACATGTGGGAAGCTTGTGACCTCATAATTTATCATAAAATAATATCATATATAGTATATGCATTTGTTAAAGTGAAATTAATACATTATTTATTTTCATTTTGGCTTGGAAATTTTATGTATATTTTGTTTAACATAAAGAAGGTTAAGAGAATTTGTTTTTTCACTTCATGCTCAATTCAATTATGTGATCTAATCTTGAAAATTTATGAATAATAGTGTATTTTCTACACGCTTGTTTTCCCAATTTTTGTTTTATAAGTTAGGAAAAATAAGAGTGAGGAAGATGAAAGTGGAGAATATGAAGGTGTGAAGATGTAGCACTTGGATATGAACCTATTCAAGTCTATCTTATAATGACAAAAAAATAAAATTCATTCCCTTCATGACCAAAAGTTCAATTCAAAAACCAATCCATTGTCAAATTTGATTTTCCATGTAATAGGACATGTATGATAAATATGAATATGATACTAATTATATTGATCTTGGGAGGTACATGGGACAGACACTCTAATTGACTATTTAGATATGTTGTATGTGTATGTGGAAGAAATATGAACAAGATTAAGAAAAGTATTTTATGATAGAAATGAAACAAGAACTATATCGATATCTGTGTGTTATCTACATTACATACTTTTGAGGGAGATGTAGGGCTTATTATCTTATGCGTTCTTGTTGATCTCTAATAGTATATAAATGCACATAAAAAATGATTCAAAATATGAAAAGGATTATAGAAAAAGTGTTGAATTTAAAATCATTAAGCTTCAATGTTTGAATATTCACATCAATCTATTAAGATTATCAACATCCAAAGTTTAAAAATCAAAATATTTGTTGTGGGGTAATGAGGCAAACACCATATAACATGTTAAGGGAGATCCCTTTCGACTCATTACGGGGTTCTTTCATCACTAAAATGAGACTCAAATTGTTATTAGAACTTGTTAGTGTTGTATGGTGTGAGTTATCATTAACATTGTTGCATGTAGGTATTCGTGGAACATTGAGGAAGCCACTAGTAAAGAACATACATAGCTTTATATACATATGGATGATACAATATCCAATCTTCCTGGGGTGTGTTATGATATTACATAAGTGTGTATGAAATTTTCTAGAGATGGATTGGTAATCTTGGGGGTAATGTGAACATTTAAACGTTGTTATGAAGAACCACACATCATTAAATAAGAATTCACACAACATTACCACAAACTACGAACAAGGACTTGGTGGTATCATGGGTAATTCTACTTCTAGAAGATCCTCTTGGATCACTCAATATGACCTCTCCACTATTGGAGAGTTTACCAATACTTTCATTAGATTAATTAATGACTTGATTCCCAAATTGTGACCTCTCCTCTATTTGATGGTTTACGAATACTAAGACAAGTTCAAGTCATCTCTTTATTCTCTAATAGTGACCTCTCTACTACTTGAAAGTTTACTAATACGATATATTTGATTGATCATTCTACTACTTTAAAGTTTACCAACACTATTATATGTTTATGTCATGACTCGAGTCCGCATGATAATGATTTCTTGTCTACTTCACGTTTTACCAATACTTACACTAATTTGAGTCGTACTCCAAATCCCTATTACTAAACTCTTGTATACTTGAGAGTTTATTGATACTAATAAAAATTCAAATTACAACCCCTAACAAACAAATACTAACCGCTCTACTATTTGATATTTTAGATTAAGAGTAATAGAATTTTGAATCGTGACTTGACTCCTAATCACTTGACCGATTCTTTACTTGAGAATTTACCAATACGTGCTCTAGTTCACTATAGAATTTACAAATATGAGATCTTAATTACTTAAAACATTTACCATAAATGACACAAGTCACAATCCTCAATAACCTCTCCACTAATTGAGAGTTTATCAAGAGTGACCTCATTATTACTTGTGTTGTAACCAAACTCGCCCATAGTGACCTCATTGAAGAGGATGATCCCACATGAATGAGAGTAGCCGAACAAATGGACCCACGAACTACGCTATCAATTTTCAGAATTTATTTTAATCCGTTGGTGCTGTGGGGCAATAATTTTCTACAAAATGTTTACAATATACTGTTATGTTTGAGAGATGTGTAATGATGGCGAGCAAAAGTAAAGCGGACAAAGTGTGATAGCAATGGAGATAAGATCCGTAAACGAAAAACAGGATCAAGTCGCCGCATCGACAGATCCATATCCATATGTGGTCACGAGTTTGAGTTTAGCTCACCAGATTGCTGACATGTGTGATACATAAGCTCTTCCTCATAGAAGCACAATCTAATTTAAATATTCGATTTGTTTAAACATGGTGGTCAATTATATAAAATTTTATCCATGTATTTCATTTTTACCCCAAGCTTTATTAGTTTCATGTATATCATTGTGCTTCAGGAAGGCAGTGTGTGGGTGGGCCGAAAAGTATTTGAGGGACTGTGTATGTGGAGAGAGAGATTTTGTGTCTGTTGGTTTTGGGCTCCTCAATTTATTTATTTGGACGATTGCAGAAGTGCCTCAGATTATTACCAACTTCAAGAATAAATCCACAGAAGGTGCCTCCCTTTTATTTTTCATGACATGTGTTGTAGGGCAAAAAAATCAATCAATCCCTTTGGATTAAGCTTTCATTGTTAGTTTCCCAATTCATTTGAGTGTTTTCTCATGGTGGCGATTAAAGAAAATTGGTTTGTCCTGTTCTAGTGGATAAGTTTCATTATCTTTTCAATGAACATGGACTTGTTCAATTTTATTGGGTGTTAGTTAGATCCAACAAATGTAAATCTATCCTTCGCTCTTTGCTTCACTTAAACACCCCGTACTTTTGAGCAAAACAAGGAAGATTCGTTATATATATTATATATATATCAATCAAAAGAAGAGTTTGGGCTCTTTACAATTGAATTTGGCAGAATTTGATGCAGTTCTCCTTGCATTACAAAACAATTAAAAACATTTTTATTTATAGACCCACAAAGGGTGACGTGTATTTTCATGGACTCAACCTAGACAATTAACAACAATAAATTATGCTCATTGCCTTAAATAAAAGCTTTCTAAAAATCTAGGAAATGCATGCACCCATCTCATTGGGATCATGAATTGTACAATGTTAGGAAGTGCTACAAGAGAATATTGAATGTATGAAGTTAGGAGTACAAGCTCCAACACTCCTCCTTAATCATAACCATCACCATCTATGACTCCTAAAAATTATCTTAGATACTAAAATATGTGTTTTATTAATGGTTTGGTGAAGATGTCTACTATTGATTTTTGAATCTAGATAATTTTAAATAGATTTACCCTATTGGTGAATTCTTTGATGAAATGGTATCTTATGCCTATATGTTTTCTCCTCTTGTGAAACACATGATTCTTGGATAGTGCAATTGAAGAGTTGTTATTATAGAAGATATTTGTTGCTTGACTTATTCGTGCATCAAATCTACTAACATTCATGTCATCCAAATTACTTAGCATGTTTCTCTTATTAGTGCTATATATTCAGCTTCTATCGATAAAGAGATACATTGCACTTTGTCATGCATTCCTATCATACTTCTCCCACTATAAAATGAATAACATACGCATATATAGTGCATTGTGTCATGGGTTACGACACTATCATTGCATGTGTAACATGTGAGTTTGAATTCATTCAATTTTGAATACGAAATTCAATGATTTATAGTTCCACTTTCATATCTCAAAATCCTCTTTCCCAATCGATACTATTTTCAATACTCCATGATAATTTACATGAGAATTACTACATATGTTATATCTAAACATGTGGGTTTCATATACATCAAACTACCAACAAGTCTTTTTAAAACAATAGATCAACATTGGATCCTTTGTCATATTTTCTTTAACTTCAAGCTTTCCATGATAGGTGTTGGTGTTAGTTTATAAATTAACATATTAAAAATATCAAAATATCGCTTGCATACTTGGATTGAGAGATAAATAGACCATTTTAGAATGGATCACCTCACTACCAAGAAAATAGTTCACGAGACCCAAATTGGTCATCTCAATAATTTTTTGAACATGACATGCTTAAACAAGTCAATTGATAAATCATTAGTTCATATTATATTATATACATAAAAATAATAATTATAATTCATCTTGGTTTATTCATATTTATGTACAATGTAGGCTTGTTGTTGCACATGCAAAATTCATTATGTAAAATATAAGAATAACTCTTGTATACCATGCTCTTGAAGCTTTTTGAATTATATAGAGTGGCTTACTTATTTTGTAAATCTTGTCTTTGTGACCTAAGATCTTATAGCCTATTGATTGGTCAACATACATTTCTTCTCCTAGAAAACCATTCAAAAATGTGGATTGTGCATTTACTTGATAAAATAACTACTTGTTATTATAAAAATTACTAATGGTATTATTATTACTCTATCTAAATGAGCTACTAGAGTAAATCTATCATTGTAGTCAAATACATGTTGTTCTAAAAACCCTTTGATACTAACCTTGACTTATAATTTTGTAATTTTTCATTTGCATTCAAATTTTTCCTATAAAACAACTTCACTCTTATCATATCTCTTTATTATAGAGGATCCAAAAATCCCATGCGTGATTTTTATCAATAACATAATTCTCTTTATCCATGACCTATGCCTCATTTTAATTTTTAATAAGCACTTCAAGTGAATGGGATCAATTGTATGTGAAATCAAACCATAAGCATAAAACAAATCAACATTTTTTTCACTTTCATTATGATCATAGATATCTCTTAGACTTTATGTCTCATGTCTCCTTAAACTTTAAGAATTTTGACATGATAGTCTTGCACATAGAATGCATGTTATATAAGGTGTTGCTTCAACTAAACCTTACGGTGGTAGTTTTTGAATTGAAGGAGTGAATTATTGAATGTGTGAGGATATCTTGATACTTGATGAATTTGTCACTTATTGACCAAGATGTTGAGCTTAACTAGGCATGGAAGGAGGTACCATAGAATGAATACCTATTGGAGTTGACTCTTCACCTTCATCTTGTAGTCAATTTTTGGCCATACTCATATTTTTATACTTCCATTCTGTTATTCTTCTTATATGAATATCACATATCTAATGATTATAGAATTTCTAGTTATTGGTTTATACAATTTGTTATTTTTTTCCTTATTGTTTCCTACAAGTTTAACGAAAATATATAATTATGCTAAACCCTAATTATAGAGTCACGTATGATAAATAAATGATAAACTAAATATTTGACACAAGCAATAAGATAATAAAATACAAAACCCTAAGTGCGAGAGAGAGAGAAAAAGGAGTTGGCTAATTTGTGCATAATCCCTAAACTAATACGGATTGGAAAACTGATGAATCGAAAGGGAGACCATCACAACTATGCATAGTAAATTATGGAACTTTTGGATGAACCCGGACTAGGGCACTTGGATTGGGGCAAGGGTGCCTAGGCTCTGAGACCTCTACCGGGTGCCCGTGACTATATAGGAGTTCGTAACCTAATTTTTATGATGTCTCACAAGTGTCACTTGTAGTCATTGTTGGTCATTTGTATTTTGCACTTATTCATAGAATGTACCTCTAACCCGCAAAGAGATGTTCACATATAAAATCCTCAAACTACATCAAATCCTAAAAATTAAAGATATAATATGGGGAGACAGATTGACACCAAAAGTCACCCGAATGAATGTAATTATGACCGAGCGCTAGACTACATCTCATATTACATGTAGTGCTTGTGATTATGTGTAAGAATCATGCCCTAAGATGTGCTTATGTAAGTGCGGTTAATAGCGGGTTATAGCTAGATGTACTAATGTAAATAGATGTGTAGATGGAATAAGAACTTCCTCTTCCTATGTAGTGTATAGTGAAAATACAATCCCTTGTCCCTCGATTGAATTCCAAATAGATGCTTTGAAGTGCTTTAGGTTCCTTTGGATGTAAGATTAGGTGATAGATAATATGCTTAGAAATTGGTCCCTTATTTTGGTCACATAGTTTTGTATGTATATGATTCCCTTGGTTAAACTTCATAATTGAAAACTAGAAGGTCGACCCATAAGAAAAGAATATTCCAAAAGGATAAAATAGACCCAAAAGAATAAATTAATATAAAAAAAAGAGGTCAAGGGCGCCTAGAGGGGATGAGGGTGCACAAGCGCTAACATCTTAGTTGGGCATTGGTGTCTGAAGTCATACAAGATAAACAAGTAAAATACCAATTGAGATGTAGAGTATACAATACGAGAAAGAAGACAAGAAACAAAGAAAAGAGGCCAAAGATAGTTGTCAATTACTATTTTTCTCACTTAGAAATCATATGAATGCAAGTATGCTTTTAGGACCTAGAAATGTACCCAAGTGCATGATATTGTGTCTACATTTACCCCCAATTTATGTTGTTGAGTGGATACTTGATAACATAAAGTAGATATGAGATGTAAACATGATAACCATATAGAATGTGATGGTGATAGCATGTCAAAGAGACAAGTGAAAGTGTGAAGTGATGAAAATGAAGCATGAAAGATAAGAAAGAAAAAGTGACCTTAGGGGTGAGGTGTATTTTGTTGTACTGCGTGTTGTACTTTTTTTTTGTTTGTTGTAGGGATGCTTCTTGTTGCATATTAAGGATTGACCTACAAAAGAATAACGAAAGAGTAATAAAAGTCATGTATTATGAAAAATCTATAAAAGAATGTAAAAGTAAGTAAATGTGAAAATGTAATAAAAGAAAGTGTAAACCTAATGATCATGAGTGTTAAGGATAGAAAATGTGTTGAAATGATAAAATATAGCTCAAGGATAAAAGTGCATAAGGATTGGGTATGCGGAATAGGTTGTGTATACGCTTTGTGGAAGTATAGAAAATCGAGCACGTCCCAGAAACAGAGGACTTAACCACTTTTATAGATCTAGGCTATTTTTGGACATGGAGTGCAGAGCACGTAAAGGTATGAAGACTTGCGAGCTAAGAAAGGTTATTTTGGGGCAAGCGGAAGATCGAGTGCCATGCAAAGTGTTGAGCTATTAATAGGATCTATATTATTAGTATGTATCCTATTTTTGGAAGGTGAATGGGAGGTAAAGGGAAAGTCCCCACCCCTATATATATGTATTGATTTGCACAGTTTGATATACCGATTTATTGTAGAGTTATGTTGCGGAATTCTTAGCACACATGACTATGGAAACTGGATCATGATGTATGAAGCTTCTATATTTTACAGTATTTAATATAATAGATACTATTGGCTGGATAATGGTGTTAGATGAGAATAAATATGGTTATTTCATGGTAAATATCATTATAGTCATTGTTTAGTCAATATTTCATATAGTTTAGATCTGTTTTATGCACTATGGTGTAATTGATTATCTGTTATGGATCCGAATTATATTTTCAATCATGCTAACATATTGAACAAGCTACTCTAAAGAGGGATCTGGTACCCTTGTGTGCTTCTTGGTGAGCGCTCATTCTAGTCCAAGGGATGTGCCAAAAACACCTTGGGATTTGTGGGTATATTCTAGGCTACATAGTTGGTTCCATTGCCAGACCTCTTTCTCAGCTGATTTACATGATGTTACATGATGAAGACATAACGGTTGATGGCCGAGTATTGAAGAGTGGTTAAACGATCTAGAACAAGAGTATACTTGAAGATATAGCACTGGACCCGAGTTTAACTCTCACGCGTGGGTTGAACAAAATCAGTATGATGAGCTTTACAAGACTTTCTTTGTCATATTTCCTACAAAGTTGTATGCAGTGGGTGGTTGTTTACCCATCTAAGAGGAATTAGAGGTTTTGCTTGCTTGTTTGGACGAAGGAAGAATTCTAGGCCTTGTATGATGCGATATCATCCGTACGCTTCTCTTTAGATGTTTCCTTCCATGGTGTTTTGAAAAATTATATTCTTGAGTACACGTAGTTTCCAATTACTCTTTCCCAAAATTTGTTGAGTTCTAGTTTTTGCACAAGCCCCAGAGGATTTTATTTATGTGGTATTCCGTTAGCAATCAAGATCTTGATCGTAACCCTGAATTTGGAATATAATCCTATGGCTAGCTAAACCCCATAATGTATGGCACAAGGTCAAGTTTGGTAAAGATGGCAAACCTAGTAGGAGAGAGATAGAGATAAGAAAGGTGACTTAAGTTTAAAGAAGCACGTGAGAGGGATTTGATGATGCAACGAGAGATCACGAAAAAAATGGTGTTGCGGAGCGAGATGGCAAATGAAGGATTTGGAGCTCACATAGAGGAAGTGGAGTTAGCGCATCTCGAACTCCCCCATTTGGGAAAGCATGAAGAGAACCCTCATCAAATTTGGATGAAGGCGCATCAGAGAGATAATGTGGACCGCGTGCATGCATCTAAACCTACCTAATGACCTATCCTTCGTGCTTGGTTTTCCAAATTCTACAACATAGTTAATAGTAAGAAAGCTAGTGTGAGTAATAGAGTTACAGTAGATAAATTCAATTTGTATTCAAGTTCTTGAGTTAATTAGGGAGCGTATTCATCTATGGTAGCACAATAAACATCTATGTTATTTGGGGGACCAAATAGAGGAATTTTATTTGTGCATCATTGACGATACAGAACATGGGTGCACAAAACATTGGTATAACATCCTAAAGTAGCACAACTTCACAGACTATGGGAGTCTAGTTTAGCATGACCATTGTAACATAAGGCAGTGTATCCTATGGTTCTTTTCATAATTTAAGAGGAGGATCAGAAGGGTCAGGTGGCTCAGGTGCTGGTGGATCTGGAGGTGGTGCAAACACAGGAGGAAATACAATTTTTTGAGTCAGTGGGCATGGTCCGCACTAACCTCAACAAATTTATATGGAGATGTCTCTTTGTCTTCTAGAATATAGAGGCATTGAAGATGTAGCTAGATAAAATATATATGTGTGAAATACTATGGCATGCCAAGGGGATTACAACTCCATAGCACAAAACAAGTATATTTGCAAACTACATTGCATGGGTGCATGCATAGCTGGTATAGAAATTTTGATCCTAATCAAACATGTGTGGATTATAGAGCAAGTTGTAAGATGCCTTTTTAAAATATTTTTTATCCCGAGTTTGAATAGAAAATAATAAGCGTGCTTAGAGATATTAAGCAGAGCACTACTGAGAGTGTTTTGGAATATGATGCTCAGTTCAAGACCCTTTTGTCAAATTTATCTTATGACATCCACACGAACCAACATACATAGTGTTTCATTGGAGGAATGATCATGCCTTTTAGAAGAGAACTTTCACATAAGACCTTTACAGATCTACACGAGGCACTTGAAGCATCTCTATGCACTGAGGTAGTAGGAAGTGTAGACACAAGAGTGAGCCCATTTTTGGAAGCTTAGATTGCAGCAATGGAAAATCAGTTGGAGAAACTATCTACTAATTTGACACATGAGACACACAGTGGAATTTGGTGTATAGATTGTGAAGTAGAAGGGAATACTAAGGATAGTTGCCCTCGTAAATTAGTGCACTCATTGTTACTAGATTGTGAGATATGTCATTTGGACCATAGTTCAAGTTGATGCCCATTTTGCAGCATGCAATAAGAAATAACGTGTCTTGTTACTACAAGATTTTTAGGTCTTCCACTCATGATACTGAGGATTGTAGGTTGATTGATCGATTCATGATGTCATTGATATTGGCATACGATAGACTAGTGTTGCAAATAATTCCAAGGAGAAAGGTTAGCATAACCACTGACCATGACCATAATGAGGGACGTTCGATGTTGGCCTCAATAGAGGCTCGAGGATACCATGGAGGATTTAGAGGCCAAGGTCGAGGGGTGGAAGGAATGATTTCCCTCGTGGGACTTGTTATACATATAGATCTCCCGATCATTACACGTGCAAATGTCCTCAAAAATTGTCTGTTATTTTTGTGGAAAGAACCATAAATATGAAGAGTGCACTTATGATTACGAGTCACATGGATTGTTAGAGTACGCAGTACGTATATGGTAGAAACTAGTGAATGGTGAATTTAGCGCTAGACCTTGAGTTAGTACTGTGAAAATACCTATAGGCACCAAGGTTGCATGCATCGAGAGATTCATCAATAGAAGCCTATGATTACGAAGGAGGAAGTATTACATGTGAAGTATCCGACCATTCTATGCATTATAAGGAGGTTTATTAAGAGACCATGGAGGTAATTTGGAATTTACAAGGTGAGATATAATGTTTTAAGAAATAATCACGGAAATTAGAACAAAAGAAAGAAATTGAGATCCATGAGAAAAATGTTGATGATTTGAAGGAGGTTTGTAAGATGCTACGCCAAGAGAACATCATTCCATTTTTAGGGAACTATTTGATGGGAAAACTCCTCATGTTAGGACTAAGCATGAGAGACATCTTCTATGTGCTAATCTTCCTCCGCATACAGTTGGATTATGACAAGGAGATTACACTTGAATGCCATTGTTGATAGTTGGCTTTGAAGTAACATTTTGATTGACATAGGTGTGGAGGTCAAACGTACTCACTTTAGATGTGTGGGTTCGGATGGGTAGACCTCCATTACATTCATCCTTTAATGTGATGTTCATTGAAAACTAGACTAAGGCCACACCAATTAGGGTTTTGAAAGATGCGTCAATTACTATTCAGGGGGCCAAGTTTATTTGGGATTTTGAGGTCTTAGCGCTTGCATGCAAGCGAGACAATTTATGTGCATTAGTTGGGCACCCTTAGTGTTATGAAAAAATGCTGATTTGCATTTCAACGAGGGGTATATGAGTTTTTAAAACAAGGAAGAACATGTCATTATCCCTTTGACAAATGGGAAATCTGCACCTCATGTAGAACCCTTAAGTGAGGAAGACTTGAACAAAATTTATGTGTGCACCATTAAAGATCCGTAGAAGTTATTCAGCTATCAAAGGAATAAGTTATCTAATGGGATGATACAAAGTCCATAAGGGATACAACAATTGTTACATGTGACAATTGGGCACATGGCACTTACGATATGGTTGGGTGTGAAGTACGAAGTATAGATGCGCATGTTAGTAAGCCACATAGTATCAGGTGTTTGGGAAGCAACTAGGTACCAAGGTACACTGGTGAAGAGAATCCATAAGTATTTCTTCTTGCTATGGAATTTCAATGGGAATGTTAGGTGGAAAGAAGGAATATGCTAGTCTACAATCATGTGGGATGGCAAAGGCACCTTTGGTGGATGGTTCACAGGGATAATCTTTTGGAGTGGAGAGAAATAAAGATTGCTTTATCTACTAGATTTTTAAGGAGCAATGCACCTACCCAGAGATATGTGAATTTCATGGTAGTGATCCTATTCAAGACTACATGTTCATTAGTGTGAGAGACTCTAGACATAGGAACATTAAGCTTTACCACATTTTTGTGGGTGCACAATATTTATTTCACCTTGCGAGGTTGTGTGCGTCCATGGTATATATATGAAAAGTTGAATAGAGAGACTGGAAAATGATAAGAACTTACTGCAGGTATGATGAACAAACCTTTGACTATTTTCCCACTAAACCTCCGGTGAATGAGGTGTTACTGATTATGAGGCACTTAACTATGGGAGATAGTGCAAAGGATGAGGATATCCTTCAAGAGTTGTTGGGAGAGTCGAGACTTGGGGGTGTTTGAAGAGGAAGAAATAGATGCCGAACAACATGGGTGCACCTTCCTAAAAAGAGACAAGGGTAAGATGGTCTACATATTTGATGATCAATAGGTTGAGAAATTAGATATTAAGCACAAAGAGGCTACGTGCAAGGTCCTAGACATTGTAGATGAAAAGGTACATGCCTACCATTAGCCCATGAAGAACACAAAGGTGAACATTCAAATAGATATTTAACATAAGGAGGCCATCATCGGAGATTATTGGTCTGACTTTGAAATTGCTAAAATCTTTGAGTTACTACGTGACTTCAAAGATTTGTATCCTAGGGGCTATTATGAATTAAAAGGTGTACATGAATCAATAGAAGAGATGAAGATAAAACTAAAATAAGGTGTGCATCTAGTTTGGAAGAGGCCTTACAAGATGAATCTGAACTTGCACATCAAGGTGAAAGAAGAAATTGACAAAAAGTTAATTTTTGGGATTATTATTGTGCCCATCGAGGAATCATAATGGGTGAGCCCTATGGTGATCAACATCAAGAAATATGGGAGAATCAGAATTTGTGTGGATTACAGGGAGTTAAATGTTGCATGTGTAATTGATCCCTTTTCCACACCGTTTACTAAAGAAATCTTGGAGGGCATTGCAGGGCGCGAGATATACTCCTTCACTGATGGATTTTTAGGGTAAAATTAGGTAAGGATAACAAAAGAGGACCAAGAGAAGATAACTTTCACCATTGAATGGGAACTTTTGCATACATGGTTATGCCCTTTAGACTAAAGAATGCAGCTACAATCTTTTTGCGTATGGTGATAAAAATGTTTCAGGATTTTATTCACAAGTTCTTGTGGGTATATCTGCATGATTGGATAGTCTATGACCTTGTAAAGGATCACTTTGATAATATGAGGCTGATGTTTGAGAGGTGCCGATAGTTGAACATCTATTTAAATATTAAGAGTTTCTAGTGGATCCCGCTAAGGTTGTTATGATTTTGGGCTTAGAAGAACCAAATAGTCAAAGTGAGGTGTGCAGATTCTTGGGGCACACAGGATATTACTTGAAGTTTATCAAAGGTTATGCCAAGATCATTTCTCCCTTAGAGGAATTATTAAAAGGAAAAGGGAAGTTTTATTAGGGCAAGGTATAACAACATACGTTTGAGACTCTGAAAGAAAGGCTTACTACAACACCTATTTTATGCTTTCCTTCATAGTCCAAACCTTTTCACGTTCATGTAGACACCTCTGGCATGGCCACTAGCATATTAGCTCAACCTTGAGAAGGGATTGTTGATCATCCTATTTGATTTACTAGTAGGAAGTTGACTCCAATAGAACAAAATTATACAACGATAGAGCGTGAGGCATTGTCTATGATCTATGCGCTCCACAAGTTTCAACAAGATTTGTGAGATATACCTTTTATCTTTATACCACCACATGACACTAAAGTACTTAATAAATAATCGCATTTTACAGGGTGCATATGTCGTTGGGTACTGTTATTCCGGAGTTTAACTTTAGTGTTGTGGTTAATCCAGAAAGAACAAGTATGTCCCAGCACCATTTATCAAGGATTCAATCAGAGTGAATACATAGAGCATTGAGGACACAAAGCTAGATTCATAGTTGTTTAGGTTTTACCATGCACCCTCGACTTGGAGGATATTGTTGTCTTTCTATGTACAAGTGTGGCACCTAAAGGAATGAAGGCCATGGAGAAGAAATAACTTTCCATTTGTGTCATGCCTTACATGTTGATTAGTGGACACTTATACAAATTAGGCCGGATGAAGTTTTGCGCCAGGTGTACTTGAGCATGAGTGCAAAGCAATTATGTAATAGGCTCATGATGGTATTGCAGGTGTGACAATATAAAAGGGATGCCACCATGCGCAAGATTCTCCTAGCTAGCCTATGGTGGGAAACATTATATAAGAATTGCAAAGGGTATTAAAAAACATGTGACCATTGTCAGTGCCTTAGAAAACTTGGACATAGAGATGAGATGCTTTTGAGGCCTATTACTAGTGCAAAACCTTTTGAGAAGTGGGTAATTGACTTTGTGGGCCCTATCTCCCTAGCCATGTGTGGGACAAGATCGCACTATATTATAAATTGTATAAATTATTTTACACGGTGGGCGAGGTGGCACCTAAAAGGATTACATGCCGATATGAAACCAAGGTTTCGTGGGAAAATATTATGAATATTTACGGATGCCCTTCGAGTTTAACAAGTGATAGAGGTACTCATTTCCTTAATGAGACTATCGGATATTATTTGGATGAATTTATGGTTGCACACCATAGAACAATACCCTATCATCCTCAAGTGAATGGAAATACCGAGGCCTTCAACAAGATATTGAGCCATACATTAACAAAATTTGTGATGTTGGAAGGAGTGATTGGGATGATAAAGTCTCTGCTTATACTTTGGGTGTATAGGAAAACCTACAAGAGATTGGAAAAGGAAAAACCTTTTCTCGTTGGTGTTCGACGCAAAGGCAATTATACCCATGGAATTCATGTTACCTTCTTTACATATTGCGCGCGATAGAGGTCCGGCTGATGAGAAGGCATTGGAAAAACCTATTGAAAAACTCATGCTTCTAGATGAGAGGCATGCCATAGCGCGTTGAGTCAAAAGAAAAAAACATCTAGGCAAAAGGCATGGCATGACATGCACATCAAGGATAAGAATCTTGAGGTTGGACAAATGATACTTTTTATGATTTAAAGTTTTTACACCACCCTAGAAAACTCAAGGTGCATTGGTTGGGACCCTATGTTATCACTTATATACTTGATTCAAAGGCATTTTCCAATTAGAGGTGTTGGATGGAATACGGTTTCCCGGTTAGCTCAACAAGATTAGGTTGAGACCTACTATAAATAAGTCTTCTTGGTGTTTGTAATAATGCAATAGTACCACTTAGATTAGATTTCCTTAATGCATTCCATTTATATGTGTTTCCTTCATCGTTGCTATGATTTTTCAATTTAGTTCAATGTTTTATGTAATAAGCACATCAAGATGATTAATCTGTAAGTATTTTCATGCGCAGAGTACACGCATATACCCTTAGTGAGTATTTGTTTTTATACATGGTTCATTGCCAAGTTGGAATACTAGTCAAGATGACGGGTATGCATAGAAGATAGTTTGTGTAAGTGCTCAAAGGAAAGGTGCATTTAGGAAAAGAGAAAAATTTCTCATGAATAAAGACCACAGATGGAAAATGGACGCACAATATAATGTGGGGTAGGATACATAGGAGAAACTACTAAGTGAGAGGCGCAATGGCAAGGTACATTAGTGCAGGAGGGCACGAAAAGGAGTTATGTGGCGAGAAGTAGAGGTGCGTCGGAAGGTTATGACTATGCCGTGGAGATGAGAAACATAGAAAATTAATGAATGATGAATTAATGCTAGGAACGGTGGTAGGTGGAGAGTAATAAATGTGACAATTTTTAAAAATCTATATAAGGACGTGACACTAAATCATTTTAACCATTGCATACAAGATATTTCAAGTGAACCGAGGGTGAGTGAACTAGGTGATACATTTATGAAGTTTGAAAAGCTAAAACCACTTTTATTGTGTCTGATTTATAAACGAGATAATCATACTCTCCATTTGGTGAAGTGTTTAAGTGAACATAGGCGTGTAGAGAAAAATATTAACAACTAGGGTTTGGTTTTGAGTTATTGCACACGAAGTTGAATTACGATCTCGAAGAGGTTAAAATAACATGGATTTTTATTTAATATGGAACCCAAAAGAGAACCTCGAAGCTGGTATAAGGGAAAATAAGAAAAAGAAAGTTTGAGATTGAAATGGAAGATGCCCCAAAGCAGACTTTCTTAAATGCAATACCTAGAAGGTGTTTTTATGGGTTGTGACTGGGATTCACACTTCGCTCATCTGCAAAGTTAGTGCTACAACCACACAAACAATTATACCAAGGAAAATTTAGAGAAATTTCTTTTGGTGAAGACCTCGAAGAGAACAACAGATGACATAGAGATCTACGATGATGCAAGTAAGAAATTATTGACCAAGGTAGGAGATTTACAATTGTATGAGCTCCCATATTTTGGAAAACCTAAGAAGTTATACCAAAGGCTCGGGAGTAGATTCCATGAGGACTTACATAATTTTGTTTGGTGTCGAATGAGGATCACCGTGCCTTTGATTATAAGTTTGATAGGGCTGAAGAGTATGGGTGTTGAGATTAGTTGTAATCTCACCGACAAAAGGCCATAAAAAGACAAAGAGAGAGATTGGATACCCAAAATGGGGCGCGAGATGGACATCCATAAATTCAAGAAGTATTGAGTCATTTAGGAAACATCCCATCTCCTAACAAAGCTAAACAATCAAGAGTGATGGTCTCAGGTAAACAAGGCTTGGCTTCATGTTGCGCGGAAGATGACAAAAGGTGTTGTATATAATATATCAAATTTCATTGTTGAGACAATTATTGAGGAAGCAAAGGAAGGTGAGAAAATCAGCTTTGGCTATACTTCTGTCATTAGTTTTTGTTGAAATTGGAGTGCCCGATGGGCCAAAAGATAATATGTGGGAGTTTCTTGAAGAGAAGAAGTCCTTGGTGGAAATATTTTCCAATTATACTTGTGATGGATCAATGAGTGGACCCTTCAAGAAATGGTAGAAACGTGGGATGAGCACTTGCGTGCCACGTTTAAAGAAGAGTGGAGAATACCCAGGAGTTACCTTCGGTATTGGATAAACAAGTACAATTTGTTGTGTACCAACACTTTTGTATTGGGTGCTTTGGGATGAAGGATGGAAAATGGAGCCCCTAGTGCAAGCTACCATATGCCTTCACAACATGTTATTTTCAAGCATCTGTACATAGGTTCTCAAACACACCAGTTGTTGTTCAATGCTAACAAGGTAGATTGTGACTACCACACACTAAGGAAGTCATATGTTTGTCTAGGTAAGACTACTTACATTGAGAGATTAATTTTAGATGATATTAACATGAAGGTTGTGAGTTTGGCCATTGGAAATATGGGTACGGTTCTGTATATATACACTTGAAGCCTAAACTATAAAACGGGAAGTATTTGGAGAATGAATTAAATATCCCTAGGCCACCCAAGGGAAAACATATTGTTGGAACTCTAGAGGAAGAGGATACTTTTACCATTAAAGAATAAGAATAAGAACTTCATGAAGATATTGGTTGGTTGGAGTATAGGGGTAGAATATACCCTATGGTTGGAGAGAAGAGAGAGCATGAGGTGACTCTCTCTATTCGTAACAAGAAGATGAATTGTTGGGGATGGGTGCAATGAAAATAGATGCATATCGGACTATCAGGAGCCACAATTTAAAAGGGTGTTACAAATAAAAAGGGCTCGAGTATAGAACATCACAACCTTTAAGGAGATCACCTAGGAATTCACCTCAGAAAGTAGAGCTTGAGAAGAAGAAAAGGTGCAAGTTCAAGCTTAAGGAGGAAGAGGAGGATGAATCCGGGGAAAGCTTGCCAAGTACTCCAGTGCATCCTAAGAATGTAGAGGATCCCGTGTTGAAGAAATGAAGAATGATGAGGAGGAGTTGAAGGAGACAGGGACAGAAGTAGATAAGGGTGAGCCTTCAGGTGTGCCTCATAATACACAAGAAGGTGAAGGCCCAATTCTAGATTCAGGCACCCGGGTTCCAAAAGGAAAGTGAACAAGGAAGGAGAAGGGGGTAAATACTATGAGACTCCTACAATGGGATATGTTGATGACACAAAAAAATCATATATACATGGTTACAGATTATTGTGGAGCCTAAATATTTATATGGTTGGGAACTTATGGATAAAGAAATAATGAATGTGCTCACAAAAATCCATTATCATGGTCTATGCAGACTGATATGGATGATCTTGATTTTGAAGTGTGTGAGGAGACATGCATTTCACGCAAGATAAAGAAAGCACCTAACATTTGACACATGAATGTTAAGCCTACTTGTCATGTTAGATGAGTAGGTGAGTAATGCCTTGGTGAAGGTATCTGCAGAGGTTATACGCAAGAACATAGATAAAGTAGAAACCATTAGGGCATTAATGGATGATAATAAGGATAAGGATAAATAGATAACACACTTGATAGTAGAGAAGGAAAGTGATGAAGAATAGGTTGAAGTATTGGTGAGTATCGAGAGTAAATTAAAGATGACATTTTGAAGGTATGACCACAACTAGAATCACAAGTTCTAGAAAAATTCCTTCATTATGCGAACCTTCAAACTTTGGTAAAGTTGGTAGTCGATGAAGGGCCCATGCATATGCCAACACCAAAGGATGTTGTAGAGGAGGAAGAAAGGGAAAAGGCTGCGATTGCAAGAAAAGTTACAAGTTATGAGTCATTGTTGCAGCCTTGAAGGATGAACTTAAGAAGGCGGATCAAGCTCTGAATATGTGTGTGACACCAGATTCAATTATCAGAACAAGGACTATTGAAGAGGATAATGAGGTCCTAAAGGAAATGAAGAATGAGATGTTCGGGGTGCATGGATAGTCTTGTTATGGTCAAGAAAAGCACAAAGCACTTATAGAAGCCCAAAATCCATACAAGGAAAGGATGAATGAAATTAGGAAGCTCATTGCTCAGAAGATGGAATTCATGGAGAAAATGGTTTCGAGCATGGCTAACATTGTTAGAATTTTGTAGAATGAAAAGGAAAACATGACTCGGATGAGTTGGAAGCCGTGGTTACAAATGTTCCAAATAAAATAGGTGAAGCACTGAGTGATTGACAAGAATTAGAGGTAGAAATAAAAATGAGTGTCTAGAATTGATCTTGTTAGTAGAGGAGCAGAGTGATGAGTAGTACTTTACTCTTTTTGGTCATGTAATTTTTAATATTTTATTAATTATTCTTTATTCTTGGAGAAATGAATAGAGACTACCCATTTCTGGAGGCAACAATGCATTTAGTGTGGGGTAATTTTAATGATATAAAAATATAGCTCAAGGATGAAAGCGCATAAGGATTGGGTGCACAAGAACTGCAACGCAACGAGAATTTTATAGACTTTTGGAGGTTCAAGTCTAAAATTTTGGAACTCTCAAGGAAATATGAGTGATGAACAAGAGTGTCACGTGTCCGAATGCTAAAATTTCTAAAACCTAAAGTCCAAATTTCGGACTTCGGGGTTCAGAGTTTTAGAAGTTTGGAGCCCCAAAGCATGAAAATTGCAACTAAATGTCTGAAGTTTCAATTCCAAATGTCTGAAATTTTGGACTTCAGACTTTCAAGGTTTTGAAGTTTTCATGCACGCAAGTAGATGAGCAAAAACATCAACCTCTCGAATCCAAGATGCTCGAAAGTCTGAAATTTTAGGATTTCGAAAGTTACAAGGCATTTTAGAGTCTAAAAATAGAGCCAACCACTTGCCATTAATGCAGTATGGCACCACAATCTTTAGATGGCCATAAATTTTGACTGGGAGCTTAGATTTACACAAGAAAGGACTTTTTGGAAATCTCTCAGTCTCCTCTACACAAATAACTTAAGTGAGACTAAGTTATTCAAAATGAAGAAATACAGTCCACCATTTTAGAGGATGTTCTAGGTTTCTCACCTACCAAAATGATGAGGTATGAGATTCCTTTCTTGCCCAACAAGGAAAAGTACAATGAGGTATGGGTTTTATAGTGGTACCCATCATTGTTGCATGTGAATTCAATGAATTCTAGGGTGGTTGAAGCAAGATTTTGAAATCTTCTATCTCCTTCTCTCATTCTTCCTATATATTATAAGGAGGGTCATTGTTCTAATGTTGGATAATTTTTCTTTACACCCTCCATTCTTCTCTTGTATGTAAGTGAATTTTGAGCTCAAACCTCCCATCTAAACTGAAAATGCAATCTTTCCTCTTGACCATTGTAATGCACTGTATCAAATTTGTGGAGCAATAATAGAAGTCTGTGGATGAATTTCAACCCTTTCTTGTGTTTATTGCTTTCATATGATCTCTCATTACAATATTGGTTATTTGTGCATGGTTATTATATTACATGTTTCATGGTTTGTGTTTAATGGTTAGTGTATTATCATCAGTTGATTGATATATGGTGTGTTTTCATCCTCCTTAATCTTTTCTAGTTTCCATATCCATGCAAAGTAGGTGTTCATCATTCCTTTTAGTGTACTACCTCTATTAGTTTAGGTTTAAGTTTTTGCAATATTTTCAACCCTGTCTCCTTAACAAGTTTGAGTATATTTTAGAGTAGATCCTCTATAATTTGTATGTGTGCATTAGAATAGAGGAATAAGAACTGACATTCATCTAGAGAGCTTTCCTGAATTCAAAGTCCCACACTTTGGGAAAAGCTCCATGTTATGTAATCACAATAAATGTAACAATCCTTGAATTGTACAATAGATCGGGGTAGTGTGATTATGCATCAACAAAACATGGTGCGTATAGAAAATTAGGAGTGCACCCAAAAACAGTTGGAAACAAGACTTAACTACTTTTGCAGATTAAGGGTATTTTTGGACATGGAGTGTAGAGCACATAAAGAATTGAAGACTTGTGGGATACGAGAAGGTTATTTTAGGCAAGTGGAAGATCAAGCCATATCAGTTTTTACCTATTAATAGGATCTATAATAGGAGTTAACTACAAGAGATCTATTATTAGCACTTTCATGTTTTAGTATTCTTATGTAAGGGTGCATGGCTATTATTAGCGTGTATCCTATTTTTGGAAGGTACATGGCGGTGAAGGGAAATTCCCCACCCCTATGTATATATATATATTTATTTGCATGGTTTGGATATATCGTTTTATTGTAGATTTATGTTGTGGAATTGCTAGCACGCATGACTATGGAAACTATATCATGATGTATGAAGCTTCTATGTTTAACAATATTTAATGTAATTGATAATATTGGATTGATAATGGTGTTAGATGAGACCGAATATGGTTCTTACATGGTAAATCTCAATATAGTAATTGTTTAATCAATCTTTCATATGGTTTAGATCTATATCTAATTTATGGGATGTGGTGCTAACATCTTGAACAAACTACTCTTAAGAGGGACTGGTACCCTTGCATGCTTCGAGTGGTAGCGCTTAGTCCAGTCTAGTGATGTGCCATCGCAGCTTGGGATTTGTGGGTATATTATAGGATACATCAAAATGTCCAAAAAGTATTGTAGAAGAGCGATTTTTTGGGTGATCTCATGCCAAGAGAGAGTTTTTGTGTAAACTCACACAACGATAGAAGAGTGTTGCGGATAGAGGTATAGTGTTACTCTCCCTCCATGAATGCATCATAATTATACACCACTATAGATGGTCCGATCATGTTTAGTTGTACTATAATAGTTTTTTTTATTTTGAATAGAAATGGAGATAGAATGCATTCTGATTGCTAAATGATTGTGCATGTACTTGTGAAAAATGATCTTTGAAGTTTTGTATATTGTTTAATATGAGAAAGTAGCTATATTTTCCCCTAGGAAATAAGTGTCCGGAGAGGTCAAAGGTGCCCAAGCACTTGTGTCTTTATTTGGGCACTGGATTTTGTGTTTAACTTAGGAACCAAGTCAAAATTTGGGTTGTTTCTATAATAGTAGTTTTCGTTGTTCTTGTACTTTGCACACATATACTATAGCTCTGAGATGTTGTATGGGGTGACTGATTCACCCAATGTATGCCCCTTTTTGGGGTGCACGTGAGTTTGCTAGGAGTATGTGGCCCAAAAGAGAGGCCCCGATGGTGAAATGAACTATAACCTTGCAAGGGGGGGAAGTGCATGGTAGAAACCAAGGAACATGAAAACAAGATTAGATAGATGTGTTTATAGAAAAGAAGAAAGTCATAGAAAAACAACGTAGCAAACAAGTGTGTATGCAGAGAGACCACAAAAAGTGGGTTTCAAACATGGGATATTTCTCACAATGTCAGAAGACAATTAGGGTCAAAGTGGAAAAAAATATAAGAAATAATCAAACAAGACACATGGCATATCCCGTAAACAATAACATATAATAGAAATCAATGTCAAACAAAATGTAATAAACAACCATGGTCCCAAATGATCCTGCAAAGCGATTCTATATATGAAGCACCCATTAGCATGTTAGAAAGATAAAATTATGTCAAAGCGTGTATGGACTAGTATAAAGTTATGTACTAAGAAGTAGAAGTAGTATATAAACAAACAATAACACATGTGATGTGTAAGATTAGTAAATGTAGATGCCCCTAGGGGCCTCAATGGGACCGATAAGAGGTAAAATGTTAAGCATCATTATTGTGCATAAATATCTCTAGAATATTTTCATTCATAATGAAATACCAAGTGAATGTGCATGTGTATATAGAAAATATATTGACATACTAAGTATCCATCTAGAATGGGAAACAAAGTATACATGTAAATATAATAAAGAAAGATTAATTGCAACAAGATAAGTAGTATGTTGTGTATGAGTGAGATGGAATGGTATGCAATGTGATTGTGATAAGAGCATCATGCCCCCAATGGATGTGTGTGTATAAGATGAGGTTCATTTAATAAAGCCCTCTGAAGTAAATAATGAACCATAGAACAAGAGTGTGCCATTAGGAAATGGTTTGAAAAATTTGTGCTAAAAATATAGATCATGAAGCACAAAGCGTAAAGAGTAAATGGGGTGAGGTTCATTTCCAATTTAGACCCTTAACTCGCTCGAGTATGAACCGTGGAACTAGAGTGTGTCATAGGGTAATATGATGTGTGAGAATGAAGTGTTATAAATATGTATCATGAAGCATGGAGCATGAAATGTGTAGTGTGTGAGGTTCATGGATGTAGTATGCCATTAATAGTCAAGTGTGAACCTTAGCACAAGAGTACATCATAGGGTAATTATAATATAAAGTGTATAAAGATGTGTAGGATTGATTAGAAATATGAAGTATAAAACACACATAGAGTATATGAGTAGAAATGATGGACATCCAATGATGTTATGAGGGGAAAGAATAATCATGATTCCCCTAGGTGCACAATAAAGAGTAAGTTATCTGATGAAAGTGAAGGACAAGTTTCCTCCACCTAATGTTTTAGGAAATAAAGGCATGTGACAACGCCATAAGATCGGAGGTGTATGAGGATGACGATGTATGTGTGAAGGAATCCTAGGTGATGAACACATATGTGAAGGAGACCGAGGAGGGATGAGCACCTATGTGAAGTAGACCGGAGAGGTGAAGAGAACCTATGTGAAGTAGATCGAGGAGGTGAAGAGAACATATGTGAAGGATACCTAGGAGGTGGAGGAGGTGGAGGAGGTGGTGAAATCCTATGTGAAGGGGCTTCCTAAATAGGGGACTTAGGTTGAGGAGATGGAATAGTAGACCAATGATCATGAGTAGGTTGTGTGTGCATATGAGAGTTAGGTGCAAAATGTGCCTTAGATGTAAGAGGACCAAGGGGCCTAAATGTCTATCTAGTGAAAGGACATCCTTAAGAGGAGGCTGAAAAAATGGTGAGGATGGTGGAACACCTTTGAGAGTGATAAATTTATTATTATGAATGAATTTGAGACACAAGTGGTTCATGGACAAGATAGCTTGAGTGACACGGAACCAAGGAAAATCTAAGAGTATGTTACATCATTTTTGTGAAGGTGCCACAAAAATGGAACAAGCATGGTGAGAGGCCCAACTATAATTGGAAGCTTGATGTAACCATAAAATTTTGGAATCGTATATGAAATTTGAGAGAGAAGATAGTTGATAGTAATGAGAAGTGCAAGATATCACACACCAATAGGTGTTGATGGGTTGATCATGGTTTTAATGAAAGTATGAGATCTGATAGAAGCATTGATGTGTGGCATATTAGAAGAAAATGTAGCATGATAATCATGATCAGAGAATGTAATGAGTGGTGGAGATGCATCAACATTAGAAACTAGAAAATATAGAGGCCTCGATCAAGGAGGAGGCATAACGTGATGTATGTATGATTAACATAATAATTTACGTCTTTATTTTTATACTTAGGAAATGGGTCTTTAAATATTTTAAGCTTTTTGTTGTCAATGACCGGCTTATATGCCGAAGGCTCATGGATCTTGATTGCATTTTTCAATAAGATATTGAATGCGATTCCCGATTTTGAAACATTAATTAGTAGGATTCCCAATGTATTGATGATAGTCACACTAATTATTTTCATCATAATTTCTTCCCTTAGGGTGAGATGGATCAAGATTCAGTGGTGGTGGAAGCATAATATGATTTCTTTCAATAAGTTGTGGTAATAGAAAAAAAAAGCATAAGGTAATTTTGTGAATTTACACTTTGGAGGTTGCCATTGAAGCTTTTCAAGAGTAGATACAATGTTAACAATATTTTCACTTCAATATTCTTAGAGATGGCTTGAAAGTAGTTTTACTTTAAAACCAATTAGAATATGATGAAGCATGATCATGATACTTGAGTTTGTGAATATATAAAAGTTTGATTTATTGTAACTCAAGAGTATGACATAGTTGATCAAATGATGGAGAGATCTTAAAGATGAAAATATCTTGGTATGGAGATAAGAGACTTTGGAAAAAATATATTGTAACTCATAATCTACGAGAACATTGGTCATCTTAGCTAGATTGTTCTTATAGCGTAATACATAGTCAGTTAGATGCTCATTAGATCCTTGTTTGATTTGTGAAAGTTAAGCATATGATATCTTAGAACCGATATTGATATAAAATGTACAAGAAAATCATCGTCTAAGTAATTAAATGATGTTACCAAATGAACAATCAAATCATAGAACCAATACATAACATAATCTTAGAGACTTCTTGAAAGAGCTTTGCTAGTAAAGTATGATCATAGGCATAATATAGACATGCCACATAAAAATATATAAGATGCTCTTGAGGGTCAACATGGCCATTGAAGGTGGGAAAATTAGGGGTGATGAAGTTTATAGGAAGTGCATAAGTGAAAATGGTAGGTACAAAGGGAGTGTGAAGGAGCAAGGTAGAATAAAGATATTTATATGCATGATAAGTAGTATGCTGAAGTAGATGGATTTGAACTTGGAGATCTTGATAGAGAGAGGCTAGGTATTGAGTTCTAGAAGAAGAGAATTGTCATGTATGGGAAGTGATAGGCTGTTTAAAATGATTGGTAGGAGTAGGCTTAGAAATGGGAAAATTAGAAGTAGGTGGAATAATATAATTAAGAGGTTGAGTAGTACTAGGCATAGGAAGTGTAATGGATGTAGGAACATTAAGCTCAGCAAGATTTGTGGCCTCCTCACAGTAGCGAAAAAGAGAAAATCTAGATTTTACTGATTTTCAAGCAAGATGAGCATTGATCTCACGAAGGTATTCATCGTTAAAGGGTTGAGATTGAGCCATGATAGGAGTATTGCAAAATGCCAAGAAGCAAGATTGGGTCTGAACGGATGGGTTCACTATATGATTTAACAAAAATATATAGTTATGCTAAACACTAATTGCGAGTCACATATATTAAATAAATGCTAAAGTACATATTTGACACAAGCATCAAACTATTAAAATACAAAACCCTAAGTGCAAGAGAGGGAGAAAATGAATTAGCTGATTTACACGTAATCTTGGAACTAATTTCAAATGGAAAATTGATGAACTGAAAGGTGAGACCATCACAACTATGCACGATAAATTATGAAACTATATGATGAAGTTGGACCATGATGCCTAGATTGGATGAGGGCGCTTAGGCACCAGAGACCTCTATTGGGAACCTTTGATTGTGAAGGAGCTTGAAACATGATTTTTTAGTGTTGAACAAGTGTCGATTGTAGTCGATGTTGTTCTCATGTATGTTGCACCTTGTTCATAGAATGTACATGTAACCTGCAAAGATATTTTCACCTACAAAACCCTCAAACTACATCAAATACCAAAAATAAAGATGCAATATGGGAGTCATCCGACTGGAGGTCACCCGATTGAGTGAACATACAACTAAGCATTCCACTACATCTCAAACTCCATGTAGTTCTTGTGAGTGTGTGTAAGAATCATGCCCTAAGATTCCCTTATGTAAGTGAACTTAATAGTGGGTGATGAGTAGATTTACTAATGTAAATAGATGTGTGGATGCAGAAAATGCAGTCCCTTGTCCCATGATTGGATGAAAATGGATGCTTTTAAGTGATTTAGGTGCCTTTGGATGCAATATTAGGTGATAGATAGTATCATTAGATCTTGGTCCCTTATTTTGGTCACATATCTTTATATTTATATGATTCCCTTGGTTGAATTTTTTTAATTGACAATTCAAGGCTAACCCATAAGAAAATAAGATGCCAAAAAAGAAGCGAGTAAATGATAGAAATGGGTGAGGGCACTTGGGCACTAGTGTATTGGATGGGAACTGGTTTCCGAAGTCATAAAAGATAAACAAGCAAAGTACCGATCTGTATATAGAGTGTAAAAATACTAGAAACAAGACAAGAAACAAAGCAAAGAGGCCAAAGATAGATGTCAATCACTAATTTTCTCGCTTAGGAATCATATGAATGCAAGTATGCTTTTAGGGCCTAGAAATGTACCCAAGTGTGTGATTTTGTGTCTATAGCTGCAAAGATACATTTTTCTCCTTTGTTATCCATTTTATTTATCAATTCATCTAGAATGTGCATATACTAAACATTTTAATAATATCATATGATGAACAATATGTTTTCTTCTACTCCATGTTTTTTTTTGAAATTATGTTTCGAAACTCTTGGTTAGGAATCAATTCATTATGTATATTATACATACATCATATAACCTCTATATAATATTGATGTTGTAAATTTTTTTCCTTTAAAATGATTTTGGCCATGTCCATAATTATACTATTATTCCTTTCTGCCACACCATTATCCTAAGGTGTATACCAGGAAATGAATTACTTTTAAATTCCATGATTTTTCATTAAGTAATAAAATCATTTGAAATATATTTCTCTTTCTTCTATTCTCGCTTGAATTTTGATGTAATGCCTACGTTTTTATCAACTAGGGACTTAATTAACAAAATATGACATAAAATTAGAATTATGCTTGAAAATACACCCATGTCTTCCTAGTGTTATCATTTATGAATGTCAAATAAATACAATCATCCACAATTTGAGGATTTATACATTTTTCAATAAAAATTAGAGTGATCAATCTCTAGTGTCACATTTTCTCTTAATAACTTACCAACTAGGAAGAACTCTCTATGTTGTTTTCCCAAAATTCACCCTTCACACACTCTTTCTAGTTTTGCTATCAATGGTAAACCTTTTACCATGTCTTTTCTCAGGAAAAGAAAACCTTTAAAATTTAATTTCCCAAATCACAAATGTGAAATCCAATTTTCATATTTTATTCATAATTGAAAGGTTATATTTAAGGTATCAATGCAACAAGTTCTCAAGGTCACAAATTTTGTTAAAATATTAACAAACTCTTTATTTAAGGAGTAGTCACTAGAGAAATATATTGTAGGTCGTGGAGGGTTGTTGGAGGTTTGATTGGGGTGTCAATTTGAGAGGTGAGGTTTTGCCAAACAAAATGTCAATAAATTTTGCATTTTAGAATGTATCTCTTGGGAGAAAAATTACAATCATCTTAGACAAATTCATTAGTTGAGGTGTCACTTGAGTGGTAACTTCAATGGGATATGTGATCTATAAGCTAGGTGTATTTTACACACTAGACTTCACCAAAAAAAAGACCTCACGATTCCTAACTTACAAAGAGATTACAAAACAATCATTTATATATCAAACAAAGTTATGAGGATATATAAATGAATGTGCAAACAATTAAACACACACACATGAAAATTATGGAAATTCTAAAAACATGTGTAGATAAGTTTTAATCCTAGAGATAACCAAAATGGGAGAAAAATATAGTGGGTGGGGAAATCGTACTCCCCTTTCACTATGTAATTCACTAAAATTCTAAACTAATGTCATTAATGAAATTCATGGAGATGAAATTTCACACACTCTACAAATCTTGCAGAAAAATATGTGTAACACCTTTCCAACACTTAACTAACAACAAAGCACAAGAATCAACCTAACACTAGAAGAAAATCCATGTCTAACCATGGAAATAAACTTGATTTTTTAATTAAAAATATGGGAATCCAAATTCCATAACTCCTCTTACATCCTTTCATGATAATTGACACCTAACTATCTTGAAAGTATTCCCCTTCCATTAGATTCTACTAAAACGACGTGTTGGAAGATGAATCAATCTCAACTTACTAATATGATTTTTGTCATGTGAAAGAGTTACTATCACTTTACATGGAACCAGAGGTTTTGCAACCACCAATGACAAGTGTGAAGCAATCACTCTATCCTCAATGGAATTTTTTCCACCAAACATGTTTTCCATTTTCCGGGTCCATTACTTTTACATATAAACTCAAAATCAAGCGTTGTTTTTTAAATTGTGTTTGTTTTTCAAAGAGGAATCCAAATATGTGATCAAAATATAGGTTTTACACTCTATCCTAAGAGGTATTTTTGTCACCAAAAAGTGTCCTCCATCTTCATGTGTTAATAATGTTTGCATACGAACATGAAATCACATGTTGTTTTATTATGAAACTCATGTATTTTTAATAGAGGAATCCAAATATGTCATTAAAACATATATTTTATATTTTTAATTTAAAACAAATTTCTTTTTAGAAGTTATTGAAATGTAAATTACATGATTTTGACATATATCAGATCCAATTTTGGATCATACCTCCCAATTTGAGTATTTTAAGTCCTTACAAGCTTCAGGAATCCGATTAAGTGAGGAATCGAACTCAACCATCCAACTATGTAGCCTTCCATTAGAGCTTCTATGTAACCCATCTCTGATTAAATTCCATTTGGATATTCTTAAAAGTTTTATTTCATTCGAACTCACATCCACTTGTTCTCCTACTCTTAGCACTCTTTCCTTCAACTCGCAACACATCTTTATCCAACTCCTTTTATCCTCATTACACTAAAATTTTCCTCCGTAATTTCTATTTCATTAATGTATGGATATTAGGAATAGGATGTTGTTAAATATGTAATTAGTAATAGCATCCGATAGAAGATAACGGAACCATATCAAATACGGTGCCACCAATAATGTAGAGTATGGTAACAATTATCAAATTACAATAGGAATGTTGTAAAAAGTAAATATTTGTCGTAAGTGGTCGTGTAATGTTAAAATGTCAAATTTTGGGTAAGTAGAGAAGTAGGGTCTACATGATTAGGAATTACAAATATTATATTTGTAATAAAGACAAAGAGTGATGTCATAAATATTTTGTGTATTTTATTTGAGGAAAAGTCTAAAAAAAACCCATGTGAGATGATAAGGTTTATCTTATCTTAAAAGATAAGCCTACATGTAATTAACAAGAGTTTAGGCATGGAATATGATTGGCTCCAAGATATTTCCTATCCTATCTTAGAGATAAGATGGATAAGCCTAAATTCCTATAAATAAAGAGGCCACCCCCTCATTTAGCATAGAATAAGTAGTGAGAAATATTGTATGAGTAAGTGTGTAAAGGAAGCCATCATTTTGAAGGTGTGTTAAAGAAGCCATTAAGAAGTGTAATTGTGAAGTTTCTCCCATAGTTATTGTTGGAAGGCAAGTGAAGTCAATAACACTGTATGAAGTACCTCATGGGTGAGATTGTAATAATTTCATGTTAATATTATAATTTACACTTATATTTCAGATTTATTGTCATTCCTTCTTATCATAGTCTATGGTATTCTTGTGTTATGTTTGTTGTTGTGTTTCCATATTCAATCCACCAAACTAAAAGTTGTATTAGTAAATAATCATATGCACGAGTTCCCGTGAAGAATTATCATAGTATATATGTCGGATATGATGACAATCCATTACAAGAAAAAAAGGATTTGAATTCAATGTTGTGTGTGGAAGGATTTAAAAGAAACCTAAGTTTAAAATATTTAAAACAAAATAATATTATGTAAATAGTAACCATATCCATTTAATAACACATGCTAAGAGGCTTAAGGTCTTAGTTTTACGTCAGGTCTTCCTTTATAATTACATCCATATATACCTTGTCCTTAATAAGGAGACTATTCTCAATCCATGTTGGCATGCTATATATACACTTTAGTAGATACTCCCTTAACCCCCTTATATGGAGGTACCAATGAAGAAGAATTCTCAAATCCATGGGTTGTATAATGTCCCCTTTTCCACCTTTTGATGTGGTTTCCACATCCTACAAAGATATGGTGTAGAAACAAAAATATGTATGTAGTTCTATTACATTATGTCCCAAAGTATGTTATTATATGCATGATTCCTAAGAAAGAAAACTAGACATTAACACTTGTTTGTTTTTACATTAACTTTTATATTTCCATTATTTTATCTTGTTCCTTTATGGAATTATCCCTTTATTTTTAACATCACACAATGTGTTGCTTAGCTAAACATTTCCTAATTTATATTTAGAGATTTATAGTACACAAGCACCCATATACAATAGCGGCCAACTTTGTTGTCCTACTTTATACACTTCTATCCATTTTCTTGTGTTCTTATATTTTAAAATGACACACCAATTGTTTATATTTTCTAAACTTTCATTATATTACTTTACATATACTTTATAGGGTTGTTAATTTTGAAATTAAGCCATATATATATATATATATATATATATATATATATATATATATATATATATATATATATACATAAAGGACAAGCAAGAGGGAACTAAGAAAGTTAATACTAAGGACCTATCTCGCAACTAAGGAAATTGTTCTTGAGAAAGGGACATCATTTTGATTACATTTATTTAGTGCAAAGAAAGGGGAAAATTACAAATTCCATAATATTGGGGAAAAGTAATTGTATCTTGTTATCTTGGTGTAAATTGCACAAGGGAAACCTAGTTTTAAGGGAAACAATTTCTATTACAAACACAAATAATAGAACTACATAGATTTTGAAATGTAGTGCATAGATAATTGAAAATAACATTAGGAGGACTCATGGCGAGGTTATTCCAACTCAAGAATTTACATATTTTATTTAGTCTAATGTGTTCTGGAGTCTTATGCGGATATTCAAGGTGTGTTTTATAGGAACAAGTTCGATAGGAGAACCCTATAATGAAGTGGATACAACACAGAGCCGAAGTAAATATGACATTATCAAACATTGAAGGAGCCAAACTTGCACCCATTGCTAGGACACCGCCAAATTTGTACACAATTGCAGGGTGATATTATCCCCTTCTAGGTGATATTTTCCCAACATAATTCTCATATTAATATTTGCCACCATCATTCCATTTCAGATTAATTCTAGATAGCTAGATATCAACTAAGTCATTCTTATCTTAACATTAGTTGAAATTTCTCGTCATTGTATGTTGGAAAATTACATGTTTCTAATATATATTTTATTTGCTCCAGATTTTGAAAAATAATTTTGTTAAATGATATGGTGAACCCAACATTAGACATGCATCGAATTCATTTTCATTCTTCTTAACTTTATGAGGTTATGGATATTTCTTCTTGTTTCATTCCCACCGGTGTCTTTTCCAAAGAAACTCTTTAAGATGATTACATACCAGTTATTATTCAATATCCACCTTGTTTCAAACCAACCTCTAGGGATTCTATTGTCAATTTTGTAACTACTTGATGAAATAAGTAACCTTTTGGGCCTCCTACATCCCCCCCTCCTTTTAATGCACTACCCACTTGACTTGTTGATTCATATAAAGACTATGATATCATTGAGAAATTAAAGAATAACCTAGCTAAGATACCTCTCTTTGATATTTTTCTCCTATGGAATTCACATATCTCATGGAGTATTTTATGAAAATAAAAAATTATATTACATTTACTGATGAGAATATTCCACACAAATATTCTTCTTATTCTCCTCCTCTTCTTATTTTGGTTCAAGTTCAGGGTTTCCAAATTAAATGTGTGCCCATTGATTATAATAATTTCAATATCATTACTAAAGTAATTAGGCATCCTGTTAATGCAATCGACAAATTTACTTTTTTTCTAATGATATGATACTACTACTCATGCATGCATTGGTATCATCAAATTATAATTACAAACAAGAATTTGAAAGCTTATTAATCTCTTTTATATTATAGATTTTATGTTACAATTAAATCTACTCCTTGGCCAACCTTGGATTTGTGCCATGCATGATATTCCCTCTACAATCCATTATTGTGTTCTAGGAGCATACTACTATTGGTGATCCCGAACCATTCAAATAGTTTTGCATGGATTGTACTACTTCTATGGTTATTCCACCATCTCAAGTGATTCCATCGCATTGTCTTTATACATATGATATTAGGGAGCCTAGAAATCCTACTAACATTTTAACACCTCCCCGCTTCCTCTATTTATACAAACACTACTAATCTCATCTCTCCAATCATACCTCCTTCTAAATCACCTTCCACATCTACTCCAAATCCCCTAAATAATGTTATGTGATATTTCACTATTGATACGATGATTCCCTTGATGATGTTGATACCATTGAACTTATCAAGAAAAATTACATACTTTGGATTTTAATCCTACTGAATTTGATGATTCTTTGTTTCATAGTCATTCCATTTCTATTGGTTCTAGTGAAGATCAACTTAAATATCATTCTACACATGTTACTACTCTTGTTATGGTTCCTTATCATAATATTGTGCATACCCTTGATTCTATTCCTCACTCTACAGTTACTCCTACACTTATTGATAATGTTTCTATTTATAGTATTATTTCTTCTCATGCACAACTTATTTTGATAAATTCACTTACATACTATCCATTAATCAAGATTATTGGAAATATGTGACTTTTTTCATAATTGTCATAAAAACATATGCACATATGATGGTCTAACTGACTTAGGACTTACCCTCGCTGACATCATGTATCATCCGGTGAATATCAAGGACACATCTACCTTCTAGAAACTTATTGTACATGCTTATTTTATATCCAGGTTTTGGTTGCACTTGACCCTTTCCCTTATCCACTTACACTACGGAAATCTTATCTAGACTACATTGGTGGTATCATTGATATGCATAATAATGTTATTACTTATCCAAAGGCCTCTAAGAGAATTCATATATGCAATGATTCATTTCCTAATTACACAAATGCTAATCTAATAAAATGGAATGTAGGTAATCACCCTAGTACACCTTTTTACTAATGGATAATATCTCATGGGCATGTATGACATATGCATTATGAGATTCTTTTTAAAATGGACTTGAATATTTTCCATATCGTGTATCCTAGCCAAGCCCCGTTGGTTATGACTCAGGTTTAGAAGACTCTTTCGATGATAAAACTTATATTTCTATGACATTTACACTTGGGGGCATCTAATCCTCCCATTGTTACCAAATTATGAATTGTTGTTCTAGGTTCAAACATGACTATTGAGGGAACACTTACATACATGAACCTCACTTTACACACATATGCACCTTTGGGAAAATCTTTTTACCCTTCCCTAGTCATAGGATCTCATTTTTAAATTACTAAAAGCATTCATATATTTGCAAAAATACAAAAATATTATCTTTGATCTTGGTTAGATGTATCTTTTCTTACTTATACTATTCCATGTTGTATTTTTCCTATCCTATTAGATTTATTCATATTATGTTCTATCCTTTGTAAATGTAAACATGCACATTCGCATGATATTTTGAGATGAATGTGGGATATATACAAAGTTATCACATGATGTTTGACATTTTTCTCTACTAGTCCCACCATGGATCTTGGGGCATCTATATTCCCTACCTTTCTATATTTAGGTGTTATCATTACAATATCTACTACTTTCATTTCTATTTCATTCAAATATACATGAATTGTGACATACTATTCATTATTTTAACATACTAACAGTGCTTCATGTGTAGAATTGTTTTTCTGTAGGATCACTTCCCACCATGGTTATCTTCTTATACTATTTTCTTTTATATTATCTTCTATGATTGTGACTTATTTTCCTTGTTGCTTTGCATGCTATGCCCTAAGATTTATTGTTTTCTTGCCCGTATTAACTAGAAGGCATTAGATGTCTTGTCACATCCTAGGTGATGTCCCACGCTTTAAACTATCTACTACTCTATCCTATCGATGTGTTATTTTGTGTTCAAATTGTTTCTATTACATTATAGCATGATTATTTATCACAAACACTTTGCTAGCTCTCTTTCCATTATTTTCATCTTTCATGGTTCTTACTATGCACATACTATATTACCTGTACATAAATCCTTATTTTGATGTGCACATAAAATCCAACTACTCATTTGGGTTGCACTCACAAGTGATCTCATGCACCCCAAATGAGGGGGCAACTCATTAAAGTGATTATTTCACCCACTTAGCAGTTTATAAATTAAAAAATGGTGCATTGTGGAATTGGGATGAAGAAAGAATTGTAAAATGGTCCGAGAATTAGACATGGGCCATAAAAATAGAGGGAAAAATCAACAAGAGAAAACAATAATGGTGGGTGCTATTTTACCACCTAGGTTTTTTGTCCTGGAGGCAAAAACAAACTATTTGACAATCAACATAGTTTCTCGGTGAAAGTATTACACATAATCTATAAACATATATTTAGTTTTAATTTACTATCCGGAATGAAGGAACATAATCAAACATGAGTTTCATACTTTGGGAAAGGGAACTAAAACTTTTCGTTCTAATTTCAAATTTTTCCTAGTGATATCTAATAAGGAGTGACACCTAGGGCATATCTAGGGACATTAGTATGTTTGGAATGAATTATCATTCATGACACATTACTATTGGGTTGGTGATAATCTACAAAGGGCACTTATCTGTGGTACTTAGGGGAAACATCATGAAGCAGAGGGAAAAGATGAATCCTCTCCCAACACTCTTCTTATGGCATTAGATGCCCAACTCCTAAGAGGGTTCACATAGTTCTAGGAATTAATAACTCATGAATCATCCTACCATCTCCAAGGAAACATTCTTCAAGAAACAAATAAACAGATTATTCTACCCTTCCTATCTCGATATTAAATTGTATTCTATCGTTGATTCACTTATTTATTTTACACATTCAAATGCATAGAGTTTTGATTCTCTAAATTAAATTTCAATTTATTAGACTATGAACATTGACTAAACTTTTTCTTTTTCAGATTTGTCCTTATCCCGAGAAAAGGAAACACCATTGGAACGAGGAACAATATCAAGTACAAAACTATCAAGAAAATGAATTATTTGGTTAAAAGCACAAGTGTATTTTTCACTACATGTACAAGTCACCCCTAGGTTTTTTTACTCTCTTAGACTCCATGATACACATCCTACAATTTCCATTCGACACATTATCAGACCACAAACTCCTTTGGCTTTGCATAATGTACAATCTTCCTTTCTAATTTGTGCTACTAAATATTATTTCACCAAACATAAAGTGAGTTAAATGTAGACACATAATATACATGTAGTTCTATTATATTATGTCCCAAATTATGTTATTATATACATTATTTCTAATTAATAATACTAGACATTTAAAACACTTTTTTTACTTTACATTGACTTAATTTTAGCTTTTCACATGCTTTCATCCTCTTATTTTCTAGAATCATCTCTTTAATTTTGAACATCAAAAATGTGTTACTCAGATGAACATTTCCTAATTCATTAGAGATTTCTAGACATAAGCATCGAGTAAGGAAAAAAGTGTCTAACGATTTCATCCCACTATGGGCACTTTTATCCCTTCGCTTCTCCTCATATATTTTAAAATGATACACCACTTGTTTATCTTTTTATAAATTTGTAGTAATTAATTTTGTCGAGATTTTAGGGTTGTTAATGTCAAAATTCAAGAAAAGCAATCATATATATATATATATATATATATATATATATATATATACACACACACACACACACACACATAATGTACTTATACTTAAAGGAAAAACAAGAGGGAAATAAACACGTTACTACTAAGGACCTATCTAGCAAATAAGGAGACTATTATTGAGAAAGGGACTACATTTTAACTACATTATTCACTTTGCATAGGAAGGGGGAAAATATATAATCCATTACGCACATTATATTGAGAGGAAAATTAGTTGTATCCCATTATCTTGGTGTAACTTGCCAATGAAAACCTAGTTTTAATGGACATGATTTCTATCTCTCTCACACACACACAAGAACTCCATACGAGTTTAAAATGTAGTACAATGATTGATGAAAATAACATTGGAGTGATTTTGAAGGTTAGTCCAACTCAAGCATATGGATAGTTTATTTAGTCTAATGTTTCATTGAGTCTTGTGTAGATAGTGAGGGTTTGTTGTGCAGAACATGTGCAATATGATAACCTTACAACAAAGTGGATGTGACACAAAGAAAATGAAGATCACATTAATGTAGACACTAAAGGGATAGTTATAGCTATCGCTAGGACACGAGATCTAGATACAAACAATTTTTCCTAGGAGATATTGTCCCCATCTAAGAAATATTATCCTTAAATAACTCGTAGATTACTATTTACCATACAAAGAATAAACATTTATTATTAAGACTATTCCACCATTAGTCTAGAAAAATTAATATCAGCCAAGTCACTCTTATATTATCAAATTAGATGTACTTTCTGTTGGACTCAGGTCATTTTTAGTAGTGTTTCATTGATGTTAAGTGGTTTTGATGTCAAAAAGGGTTGATTGGTGACGTGAAGAAGTCAAGGACATGAAAGTTGATTGGTAGTACCTTTTAATAGGTGCATGTGAGTCATATGAGTTTACGTGGTGAAAATTCAAGTAGTAATATAATTCCTAGTAGGTGTCTCTCAAAGTTGATGGACTCATTCTAGGACTCAAAATTTCAAGAAACAAGCTTTGGAGAAAAATGCTACTTATAGCCAAACCTTTGCTCTTAAAGAACCCGGTTGTTCTTGCTTACAATTGAGATTGGTCGAGCTTTAGAGGAAAACCTATGGAAAAGCAACACATGAAATGTGTATATGGAGGTATTTTACTATTCCATATCAAATTTCATTAGATTTTGAAATGGGGATTTTGAGTTATTCAAGATTTTCCAAATCAGCCTTCTTGAAAAATGCATTTTGAGGCTCTTGGATTCTTAGCACTCAAGAAAATATACGGAAAAAAATTAGATAATTCATAATCTAATTTTTGTTGAAAATTGTCCTATAATTCTTGTGTAAAAATAATTTTGGCAAAAGGAGGTGTAAGTAAAAAATTCTATCCATTTTGGTAAAGCGGTTTATCTCTCTCCCCGGGCGGGTTGTTTAGTGAGTGGAGGAAGAAGTCAAATTTTGATGTGAAACTCACTTGTTTGAGATTTTTAAAATCCTTTTAGAGGTTGTAAGGTTGTTTCTAATATTATTTGATCATAATCTATCTTCAATTTCATCAATGAAGGTTGTTAGAGGTTAATTTATTTCTAATCACAATCTTTCTTGTCATGACTGTATCCGCTCCTTAGTGAAAATGTTTTATACCTGTATGATAATCTTGAACATAAAATTATTCTTAAAATCTTTTGGTGGACCTTGAACATATAAATCATCTTATTGAGGCTATGAGAAAATTGTT